>CANUEY010063014.1:0-52371 GCA_948099555.1 Croton setiger | reverse complement strand
AAATCCTTTGCGTACGAGCGGTTCTTCATCCATTGCGAGGTGTTGGGTCGTGAGGGAAGGTGGATTACTTATTGATTAAGTTTCTTCTATCAAACGGGTAACTCGGGTTTTCTAGCCATTGCGAGCTATTGGGTCCGCGTCACCACTCGACCTTTTTTTTTGCGGCGGAAATAAATAAGGAACATTTTATTTTGAACCGCGGTCCCACCTAGTCTGGCGGGAGTTCGGTCAGTAGAAGTAGCCAAAGCATTATTACTAGGAAATTCATGAAATAATTCATATACTGTTTGCCTAGAGATATAATCTACACTTAGGATCAAACACAACAGCAACCAAAAATAGATGTGGAATGTTTTTGAAATAATTTAACCACTTGGTTTTTTATTATTTCTACACAATCTTTTAAATTAATATCATACTCAAACATTTGCAACCTATCAACTATATTCACTCTACATTGCAAAAAAATGTGTGAAATAGGTTTATAAACATGACAAAAAATTTTGGTTGTATCATTAAAAACTTCTAATAAATTAATAATTTTTGCACAAATTTCCCAAAATATCATGATTTTCCTGAAAATTGTAAAATATATAGAATGCATCTTTATATTCGTATTATTGTGCTAATAAAATGTAAGTGGAATTCTACCTGTGCACAACATGATGACGAAATTTTGTATGAGTCAAATTATTACTCCTACAAAATCTAAACCAATTTTTCATGAATTTATTATAACTACATAAATGTTTAATTGAATTTTTTACGGGATAATATGTACATTTAAAAATTTCAAACCATCTTAGACGTACAAATTCAAAACATGGATATCTAAAATGAAAAAAAATTTCGCCAATATTTGATTGACAAATTATTTTAATTAATTAATGAATGTATTAATGGATGCAACATTATCAAAACAAATAGTCAAAATTTTTTTGACTAACTTATATTCGTTTAAAATATTATGAATTATTTTATATATATTAGCGTCAGTATACTTTTCGTCAAAAATACGAAAAGTAACTTTTTTTTTGCAATTGCCAAGAATTATCAATGTAATGCATAGTTAAACCCATGTAGGAATGATTACATCAGTTATCAGTATAAATATCAGAACAAATAGAGATACGATCATCCATAGCAACAAATTAAACAATTAATAATTTTTTTCTTAAAAATTAAAATATTTCTTTTAGTTCTATTCCTAACTACAGTTTTTAGCTAGTGTAACACATTTTAAAAGAAAAAGATAATTCCTCAACATATATGAATTTTGCTAAACTTCTTTTATAATCCTTGTCATTAATATTAAAAATAGAATTTTTAAAAGATGCGTATCTGGATATTTACGTTTAAGTTCTTTTTTTCTCCAAGAACTCTGTCAAATGCTTCTGTTCCAAGTGTCTCTTTATCATTCCATATTCTCCGACTTTCCATTTGTAACAGGTGTTACAATATTTGCAAATTTGAAAAAAATTGGCATTTCTGACGGACTTCTTTCGAAAATGCTGTGGCACATCGTCTGTGTGTTTTTAAGAAAAATATTGTTCTTGTTGTGTTCTGACTTCCTCCTCTGATTGAATTTCAATACTATTAAAAAATTAAAAAATATACATTAAATTAAAAAATTGAATAATTGAAAAAAAAATTAAGTGAAAAAAATTAACTGAAAAAAAATAACGCAAGTGAAAAAAAAATTGAAGTTAATAAAAACCGTAGGTGGAAAAAAATTAACTAACAAAAAAAAATAACGTAAGTTAGAAAAAAAATTAAGTGAAAAAAATACCGTGTTTGTTGTTGCAACGGTGGTGGTGGCGGCGGCGGCGATGGCGGCGGTATGTCGGTATGAACATTTTGCCGGGATTCCTCAGTTGTGAAGTCGTCAAAATGGATCGGCGAATTTATTGGAACCTCACCGATAAACATTTGGACTCTTATCGGATCAACTGGATAATCAAATAAATCATAAATTATCCAGTCTCCAACTTCTTGGATTTCGGGTTCTTACCATTTCCTCCGGTGACGCTTGATCCGGGTTGATATATTTTTTTAAAATTAAAATGAAAAAAACTAATATAAGTTAACGGAAAAAAAATTAAGCAGAGTAGTAGCATAAATAAAATTGTGATTACGAAGACAAAAAAAAAATAGCACTAAGAGAACTAATTAAATGTAGGGAGAGTATGAGATTGTAGAGAGTTGATGAAGAAAAAATTGTGATTAAAATGTGTCAACCCCTCCAATTTATAGAGAATTCATATAATTCTCTTGGACGCAAAATATCCTTGAAAAATGATGGTTAATTTCTATTGGGAGAGGTTAAAATGTCTAAAATTCAAAAAAAAAAAAAAAAACTCCTCTAAACGGCACAAAACCATTTTGCCCAACGGTTATTTTCAACGTCTCGCAGCCCGCCAGGCCTGCTGTTTCCACCAACGGCCAAAAGTCTGCTGGTTTTTCCGGTCCTAACTGGCGGTTAACCGGAAATTAAAAAAAAATAAAAAAAGTTAATCGACGGTTCGATTGGACAGTTCGGACGGTTTGTGGTGGTTCACGGTTTGAAAATATCTTGAACCTTAACCGGACCGTTAATTGAACGGTTCCCGTTACAGTTTTACGGTTGGTCGGACCGGTTAACTGACGGGCCCAGCAGGCCTAATCGGCCCATGGTCATGTCTAACATTACCACATGGTTTGACAAACCAAAATCATTTTCTCCATCTGATATAGGTGTTTGTAAGTGAAATAAAACTTTATTTGGTCTTAAACAAGTAGGCATTGAATACAAATTTTACTGTTACTTTATTGTCTCAAAGGTTTAAAAAAGCATTTGGTGATTGTTTATTATTTATTTATAAGACTAAAAGTACTTTTACTATTTTACTTGTTTATGTTGATGATGCAATTTTGACACGTAATGACGAGATTTTCATTGAAAAGATTAAAATTTTTTTGCATGATACTTTTCAAATTAAAGATTTTGGAAATTTAATGTTTTTCTTAGGTTTTAAAATTCTTTGTATTAATTTTTGTTAAATGAAGTATAGACTTGATTTGTTGAAAGAATTTAAATTTTTGGATTCAAAACCTGTTCAAATATCCATTACAATGAATTATAATACCATAACACTTCTAAGTTGCTTATTATTGTTAAATAAAACATAATATAAACAGTTAATAGGTAAATTATTATACTTAATTAATTGAAGGTCTGATATTTCAAATGTTTATAAATTATCTCAATTTCTTGATTGTCCAACTTATTTACATTTACAAGTTGCTCATAGAATATTGAGATACTTGAAGAACAATCTAGGTACGAGGCTTTTCTTTCTTTATTCTAGTAATCTTAACAAGAAAATCTATCACTGGTTTTTGTATATTTTTGTTTCATGGAAAATTAAGAAACAAAATACTGTTTCAAAGTCTTCCTCTAAAATTTAATATAGAGCACTAGCTACTGTTACTTGTGAATTACAATTGTTGCGTTATTTATTGATTGATTTAGATATAGATCATTCTAATCCTATATTATTGTTTTGTGATAATCGTCGGCCACGTATGTTACACATAATCCAATATTTCATAAAATAACAAAACATCTTGATATTGAGTGTCACATTGCTCGAGAGAAAATACACAGTGGTTTGATTTTAAAATCAATTAGTGGATTTCTTTTCCAAACAACATTCTCATACTCTATTTCAGAATTTTGTTTTCAAGCTTGGGGTGCAGTCGATTACACTACAGCTTAAGGGGATATTAGAGTATATTGTGTTATTGAACATTGGTTTGTATAGAATAATTAGGGTTAGTATAAATAGGAATAAGATAGGATATATTTACTGTTCACTCTCTCTTTCTGTATTGTAATAAATATACACGCAATAATTGATGACAGCTTTTTTCAAAATAAAAAAGTCATGGTGGCTAGCCTCGTTTTAGACATGAGGTATAAAAGGAATATAATATTAGCGTAATAATATGGATACAATTATCCTGTTGAAAATCAAGTCAAAGAGAAAACAAATTCAGGTAATATGTCCTTCCAGAAGTCATGGACTCGTCTACATATAAGGAAGGGAAGCTTCCTTTTTTTTTTTTCATTATTATCAATTATATACAGATGCTTCTTTTTATTATTATTATCTTTTTCTGTTTAATAATTTAGTTTAATTGTTATTTAAATCAACAACTTTAAAAGTTTTAATAATAAAATAGGCCAGTCAACATTTGCCTTCTTTCATTACAATATAAATACCTTCCCTCCATTTCACTTTCTTCAACTCAGTTTTACAGAGAAACCCATTTCTCACTTTGCCTCTTTTAGTTCGATAACTTAAGAAATTCCGGTGTTTCTTTTGATTCTTATTCTGAAATCAACAAAGAATTGGTGGGTTTTTGAAATTTTATTGTAATTATTAAAAGTTTTTCTACATGGAGCAGACGGATCATTATAGAGCAAGTGCTAGTCTACGAAGAGGAAGCTCTTCGGCATGGAGAAATAATGGCTTGGAGGTTTTCTCAAGATCTAGTAGAGAAGAAGACGATGAAGAGGCCCTTAAATGGGCTGCTCTTGAAAAGTTACCAACTTATGATCGTCTTAGGAAAGGTATATTGGTTAGTGCTTCTAAAGGCGCAACCAATGAGATTGATGTAGATAATCTTGGGTTAACAGAAAGAAAAGCTTTGATTGAGAGATTGATCAGAGTTACTGAAGAAGATAACGAGAAGTTCTTGCTGAAGCTCAAGAATCGTATGGATAGGTAAACAAAAAATTTTGCGTTTGACGAAATGTTAAAATGAAGAAATGAGTTAATATTTAAAAGTTTCTTTTTTAACTTGCATGAACCATGAGATGGATGTATCATTTAGTATGTTCCAATGCTTGCTGCTAAGCAGAGGAGCTCTGTTTTGGCTGTTTAAGGTTTTTTCATCTGTAAATTTATATTGCCATTATTCTGTGTGTTCAGGGTTGGAATTGAAGTTCCAACAATCGAAGTTCGATATGAGCACCTAAATATTGAAGCAGATGCCTTCGTAGGTAGCAGTCGTGCCCTGCCCACATTCATCAACTCTACTGTTTCTGCTTTAGAGGTAAGCATTGGCAATTGTCTAGTCTTCTTTATTTTTTGGTATAATGTTTTTTAGAAGCTAACGTTGCCTTTACTTTTGAAGGGCATTTTGCATTACATTCCTTTTTATCCAAAAGCAAAGAGACCATTGACTATCCTTAAAGATGTTAGTGGAGTTATCAAACCATCAAGGTTAACCATCTAATTTCTTACTCTGTCCTAATTTGAACAGAAAAAAGTTAGTAAATATCTGGTTTTAATCTCTTGGGTATGTATGTTCTGCAGATTGACTTTGCTTTTGGGTCCTCCAAGCTCTGGAAAGACTACACTTTTGTTGGCACTGGCTGGAAAGCTTGATCCTCGTCTACATGTAAATAGCATTTGATCTTTATGTTTTACCATTAGTTTTTCTTTGTATGGCTTCCTTATGTTGAGTTTCTCTTGCAGGTTTCTGGTACTGTTACTTATAATGGTCACACAATGAATGAATTTATTCCTCAAAGAACAGCTGCCTATATCAGTCAACATGATCTCCATATAGGAGAAATGACTGTAAGAGAAACTTTGGCATTTTCAGCCAGATGCCAAGGAGTTGGATCCCAACATGGTTAGATCACATAGCAGAACTAGATTTTTCATTTTCTTTTCCCTTTTACTTGCTCTCGTTTCATGTTGTATTTAGGTGATTTATAAGTTCAAAATTTTGTGATTTGCAGAAATGTTAGCTGAATTGTCAAGAAGAGAAAAGGAAGCAAATATAAAGCCTGATCCTGATATTGATGTCTTCATGAAGGTGAGAAAATCACTGGAATTACTGTAGAAGAGTTTATATAATAACTGAGCAAGCAACTAATTTCCATCTACTGTAATCTTGGTATCACAGGCAGTAGCAACAGAAGGTCAAGAGACTAGTGTGGTCACAGATTACATTTTGAAGGTAATTATCGCCTTGAATTATACTAATCAAGCAATCATCATAGATCTTTCAAAAATAGTTGTTGAATTACATCAAAATCTAATAAATTGTCTCTTAAACTTTTCAGATATTAGGACTTGATGTCTGTGCAGATACTATGGTTGGGAATGAAATGATAAGGGGAATCTCAGGAGGGCAAAGGAAACGTGTTACAACAGGTATTAAATCAACCTCCCATAGTCCATTTCCATTGTTAACCCTTTCAATCATGAGCCTGAAAATCTTTAATTATCCAATTTCAGGAGAAATGCTGGTCGGACCTGCAAAGGCATTGTTTATGGATGAGATTTCCACTGGCTTGGACAGTTCAACTACTTACCAGATTGTGAACTCTCTAAAGCAAACAATTCACATTCTTAATGGAACTGCAGTCATCTCCCTACTTCAGCCAGCACCTGAGACTTATAACCTCTTTGATGATATTATTCTAATATCAGATGGCCAGGTTGTGTATCACGGACCCCGAGAGCGTGTACTTGAATTTTTTGAACATATGGGCTTTAAGTGTCCTCAAAGAAAAGGCGTCGCAGACTTCTTGCAAGAAGTAATGATTTCTCAGTTTTATGTTAATATCTTTTTGAAAATGATTTCCAATTGTGCAATCTCATAACCTATCAAATGATGAATTCTTTACAGGTTACATCTAAGAAAGATCAGCAACAGTATTGGGCAATAAAAAATCAGCCTTACCGATTTGTCACAGTAAATGAATTTGCTGAGGCATTTCAATCATTTGAAGAGGGTCGAAAGATCACACAACATATTTCAATTCCATTTGATAAGACAAAGAGCCACCCAGCTGCTTTGTCCACCAAACCCTATGGTGTTGGAAAGATGGAGCTGCTTAAAGCTAATTTTGCAAGAGAATATTTACTCATGCAAAGGAACTCATTTGTCTACTACTTCAAGATTTTCCAAGTAAATTTCAACAAGATTTGCATTATACTTATAATATTTTCAATTTAGATTTTTACAAGTGAAGTAATATGTTTCACTATTCTTTCTGTTACAGCTTCTAATTATGGCAATGATTTGCATGACACTCTTCTTGAGGACTGAGATGAAACGTGAAAATATTGCGGATGGAGGTATTTATCAAGGTGCTTTGTTCTTCGGCTTAACCTTGATCATGTTTAATGGGATGTCAGAACTGTCTATGACCATTGCAAAGCTTCCTGTATTCTACAAGCAAAGGAACTATCGTTTCTTCCCTGCATGGGCATATGCTCTTCCTTCATGGATTCTTAAAATTCCTATCACATTTGTGGAAGTTGGTCTTTGGGTTTTCCTCACATACTATGTCATAGGGTTTGATCCCAACGTTGAAAGGTAAGAGAAGAGAAACAACTCTGTAGTTTACATAATGTGATTTCTACTCGTTCCTAGTATTGATTAGAAATAATTGTGTTTTTTGCAGGCTATTAAGGCAATACTTGCTTCTATTGCTTGTCAACCAAATGGCCTCTGCTCTATTTAGGCTTATTGCTTCAGTTGGAAGGAATATGATTGTTGCTAACACCTTTGGATCATTTGCATTGCTTACTCTTTTTGCATTGGGTGGCTTTGTCCTAACAAAAGGTATAGTTTGTCGATAAGAATGCTTTAGAGATCAAATCTTTCTGGATTCTAACATAAAACTTAATTTAATTTTTCTTTTGTCTGCAACAGATGACATAAAGAAATGGTGGATTTGGGGTTACTGGACATCACCACTGATGTATGGTCAGAATGCAATAGTTGTCAATGAGTTCTTTGGACACAGTTGGAATCATGTAATTTCTGTCATTGAGCCTTTATCTATGTTTATGCTTTTTGGCCTTTCAATAACCACTAAAAACTGAATTTATCTTGCAAATTACAGGTTCCACAAGGTTCAACCTCTAATGAAACGCTTGGAATTCAAGTTCTGAAAAGCCGTTCATTCTTCACAGATCCAAAATGGTATTGGATAGGAGTAGGGGCGGAGGCAGGATTTATGGTGCTCTTCAACATCCTTTATGCCGTGTGTCTTGCTATATTTGATGGTGAGTATCATAAGTATCTCAATTTCCTGATGTATGAAAGTCGTAGCTTTTGTTAACACTTTCCAATTACCATCTGGCAGAATTCGATAAGCCTCAGGCAGTTATATCTGATGAACCTGAATCAAGTGCTACACCTGGAGGAGCCATTCAGCTATCACAACTACAAAGTACAGATAGTGGAATTGAAGAGTCCAACCAGAACAAGAAGAGGGGAATGGTTCTTCCATTTGAACCACATTCCCTCACCTTTGATAATGTTGTCTACTCGGTTGACATGCCTCAGGAAATGAAAAGTCAGGGCGTTGTTGAAGATAAATTGGCGTTATTGAAGGGTGTGAGTGGTGCTTTTAGGCCAGGTGTTCTCACAGCTTTAATGGGAGTTAGTGGCGCTGGTAAAACTACTCTTATGGATGTGCTGGCTGGCAGGAAAACTGGTGGATACATTGAGGGAAATGTCTCAATTTCTGGATACCCAAAGAATCAAGAAACATTTGCAAGAATTTCAGGATACTGTGAACAAAATGACATCCACTCTCCAAATGTTACTGTTTATGAATCATTAGTCTTCTCAGCTTGGCTTCGTCTACCCCATGATGTCGACGCTGAAACCAGAAAGGTAAGCATTGAGATTTTAGAGTTATTCATCTTACAGATGTCAAAAAAAAAAAAAAAAAAAAAATAACATTTCAACCTTATTATTGATCCTTTCTGACTTTTAACTAAGCCATGTCCTTGACTTCACACACATTGCAAAAATTTTGTTGCAGATGTTTGTTGAAGAAGTAATGGAGCTAGTAGAATTGAATCCATTGAGGAACTCGCTAGTTGGGTTGCCTGGTGTGACTGGTCTATCTACTGAGCAGAGGAAACGTTTAACCATAGCAGTTGAATTGGTGGCAAACCCCTCCATTATATTCATGGATGAGCCAACTTCAGGGCTTGATGCAAGAGCAGCTGCCATTGTCATGAGAACAGTCAGAAACACTGTGGACACCGGAAGAACAGTGGTTTGTACTATTCATCAGCCAAGTATTGACATATTTGAAGCCTTCGACGAGGTATGAAGTGTTAAAAATATCAACGTAATAAGTGATTTACATAGTACTTTAAACAAGATATAGAATTGATTTTACAATTATGGCATTGCAGTTATTCTTGATGAAGAGAGGAGGTGAAGAGATATATGTTGGCCCATTGGGTCGCCAATCTTGCCATCTCATTGAATATTTTGAGGTATTTTTAATTTGGTCTTTATTCATTTTTTAAGAACCTCATTCATGTAAAAAATTTATGCTAATTTAACTTTCATTTCATTATCTAGTCAATTGAAGGAGTTAGTAAGATAACAGATGGCTATAATCCAGCAACTTGGATGTTGGAAGTTACAACTCCAGCTCAAGAATTAGCTTTGGGTGTTGATTTCACTGACCATTACAAGAACTCTGATCTTTACAGGTATATGTTTTCTTCTGGTCTGCTAAATGATTGATTGTCCCAATATGTTTAAAAAGAGATATTATAACCAGCAACTTAAGAATCATGAGATTTTGTTCTTAAATAGCTGCTAATATGTGATACATATTTCAGGAGAAACAAGGCAATGATTCAAGAACTAAGCCAGCCTGCTCCTGGTTCAAAGGACCTCTATTTCCCCACAAAATATGCAACATCCTCCGTCACTCAGACTTTTGCTTGCTTATGGAAGCAACATTGGTCATACTGGCGGAATCCACCATACACAGCTGTAAGATTTTGGTTCACAACCTTTGTGGCCTTGATGTTCGGGACCATTTTCTGGGACCTCGGGTCCAGCGTGTAAGTTCATATGCATTATTCTACTAAGATGATCTATAGACTTTTTGTTCCAACAGATTTTCTTTCTTCATTTTTTTCTACTTACCATATTCTCATTTCTTATACTTCAGGACGAGGCAACAAGATCTTAACAATGCAATGGGTGCATTATATGCAGCAACTTTCTTCATTGGTGTGCAAAATGCAGGAGGTGTTCAACCTGTAGTTGCAATTGAAAGAACCGTCTTTTATAGAGAGCGAGCTGCTGGAATGTATTCTGCTCTGCCCTATGCCTATGCACAGGTAAAACTGCTTATGAAATATAAGCATCATTGTACAATTGGTTCATATGACAATTCTACAAATTTCTTCAACCTAAGTACCTTTTTTTTTCATCTTACAGGCCTTGATTGAGATTCCATATGTTTTCGTTCAAGCTGTAGTGTACTGTCTCATAACATATTCAATGATTGCATTTGAATGGACTGCTGTCAAGTTCTTCTGGTTTCTATTCATGTTGTTCTTCACATTGTTATACTTCACCTTCTATGGAATGATGGCTGTTGCGGTCACGCCAAACCACCACATTGCAGCCATTGTATCCACAGCCTTCTATTCAATATGGAATTTATTCGCAGGATTCATTGTTCCCCGACCTGTAAGTCTCCGGCAACCCATGTTCTTGGTTTTTTTTGTAATGCAATCATCATCTAGAATTACTTCTAATCCTTTTTTCTCTGTAACAGCGTATGCCCGTATGGTGGAGATGGTACTACTGGGCATGTCCCATAGCATGGTCCTTGTACGGAATGATTGCATCACAGTTTGGTGATGTACATACTAAGCTTGAAGATTCTGATCAAACAGTGGCAGAATTCGTAAATTCAAATTTTGGTATGAAACATGATTTTCTTGGAGCTGTTGCTGGTGTAGTTGTTGGAGTCACAGTACTGTTTGCATTTATCTTTGGTTATTCAATCAAGGCATTCAATTTCCAGAGGCGGTAGAAACAACACAAACTGATTCATGTTATTGTATATTTAGTGTTTTTGCTAGTCAATATTGTTTATTGTATTTGATCTTTTAGTGCCATGTATGAAAGTAGAAGCTGCAAAGTTGCTGAAATTGTCATTTTGTAATTCCTAAATTACAGAATTTTTTTTTTTTTTTTTTTGTACCAAAATTAAGAACAAGTTCAATAAAGTAATTAAATCAAAAGATGAGGGAACTACGCATTTTGTACAGAATCAAACGAGTAAAATTAATTGCAAATAAACAAACTGTTTTATATTGCCTGTCAAATTTTATTTATTTATTTATTTTTATTCTTGATATCTGTATTTGCTCTTGGACATAATTTTACAATCAAACATTTCACTAAAAGATAATGGGTTGATGTTAAATAAATAGAGCCCACAATAATTTGATCCTAAGCTCTTTTGGAAATTTTTATATTTTAATGATATGTAAATTAAAATATAACGATTCTTAACAGATACTAAATGAATTTTAAATAAATAAATAAATAAATAAAATAGCTCTGCGGTTAATTGATCTTCTCGTCTTTACAGAAAATAAAGGCCGAACCGAACTCCTCAAATTATATATTGTGATCATATGTTTTTAAAGACATTCAATTAAAATAATAATTTTAATGATTAAAATAATTATGTTTTTAAAAACATATTTAACCTTATAAGCATAATAAAAAACAATAACATTATTATTATTATTATTATTATTATTATTATTATTATTTAAGCACATGAACATAAACAATAATTAATACAATTATTTTTTACTATTTAATGATTCATTATTTGATGGAAGCAACAAAAAGTTAGTGTTATTTTATAAGATTGTCCAAAATCAACAGCTAAAGCAATTGTTAAAAAAATAAGTAGTGGAAACCCACACATTAGTCTGTAGCTTTCTCCCAAAAGTTACTTGTTTTCTAAAATTAAAATACTTGTTGGTATGCATTTTGTTTGCAATCAGAGGGTCGAGGACTTATTTTCAAATATTAGATTTTGTTTATTTGCTCCTCAAAAAGCTATTGAATAATAAAATTTCCTAGTTATTATGACTTTGTTCAATTGATTTTCAAAAATAATATACCACTTTCAAAATATATTCTTTCTTTTTTTTTCTTTAAATCCCAAACCATCGTTGAACTCCTCCCGACGATATTTTTCTATTGGTACCTGTATTTTACACGATAGAATCGAACGGTAGTCTTGGATTTCGTTAAAGACTAAAATTAAAAGTAGTGCAAAATGAAAAAAAAAATATTGATTTTTTTTTTCAAAAATAATATGTGACTTTCAAAATATTTTTTGTTCTTTTCAATTTTTACATTACTTTAACTCCAATCATCAATTTTCAAATACAAGATCACCTGCTACCTGTATTTTATATGAAAGGTTAGGGTCAGGTAAATGAGTCAAAACGACCCAAAATTTCATTTCACTTTTATGAGACATTATGAAGGCATTTTGAAATCTCATTGTGAGAGTTTTTATTTGGTATGGTCACATAGATGTTTTATCGCCAGACATGATAGATTGTCTGCGCTCACTGTCCGTCACCACCACTAGCGCCCGTCCGACGTTTGATGCCGCCTGAGATGGTGGCCCCCTCCCTAACCGAAGTGCTGGCTCCGTCCCTGAGGTCAAACACCAAACATAGGGTTCCATGAGAGAATTCTTAAAGTGGTTAGTAATGAGAATAAATATGTAATATGAGCAAACGTGTCAGAATCATTTTCCTTTCCCATTAAAAAGAAAATAGCTATGCGCGTGAACGTGCTTACGTACAATCTAATCCAAAAAAATCATGAAACAAAAAGACATGAGAACTTGGTCCAGCTTCCATTTTCTTTTGTTTTATGTTGTGGTATGAAGCACGATTCGTGAATCATAAAATATAAAGTGATGGTGTTAATGTTGTTTCTAGAAGAGCTTCACCGCCCATGGAGTTTGTATGCGTCCTCCGCCCAAGCCGTCACCGTGATTTTAGAGCATCCGTTCCCTTCTTGTCTCCTAACTTTTTTCTTTTCTATTCTTCATCTTCAAGAAATTTATTTTATATATAATGGAAGAATATGTTACATTCTTAAACACGTTGCATTATTAATTAAATTGTCAATCCTAAGCAATTCTATGCGGATGAGTAGTCCTATAAAAAAGGTTTTATAAATATTGAATTAGCTAATGAAATTAAGTAGATAATTCAAAATCAGAATCTGATCTATTGATCATTTTATATTTTACAAAGAGTATACGGTGTGAAAATTTGAAGTCTATATCTGCTAACCACACTACTACCACTAATTTAGTGCATATTTAAAATAAAAAAATCAAGGTGTCACCCAACTCTATTACAGACTATACGAGAGAATTTCATCCAGCCATGAAATTATAAGTACAAGCTATACATGCTAAACGCAAAAGCTAAAATTTATACATGCTAAACGCAAAAGTTAAAAATTAATGACATTAAGACATCTAACTAACTATAACATAGCACTTTTTTTAATAGAGATATTCTAAATCCTTTGGGAGGTAGGGTGGGTGAGGAGGCCAAATGCAACCACTGCGCCACTTATTATAATTAAATGAATGTGATAGTCAATATAAGAATTAAATGAATGTGAGAGTTAATATAGACCAGTTAATGTGGGAGTCAATGTATGTGGTGATGTATTTGTATAAATAGTATACTTTAGGTATTATTTTGAAACACTTCTATTCATTAACAATCTAGTTTAATATTGTGATATGATATCAGAGGAGAAGTTTGTCTACCCTCATTTAGACACTATATTTTAAGAAAACTTCTGCATTTCAAGAATCGTAAGTTTTTTCTTATTCCGTTTTTCTATCTTCGTTGATTCTTTTCTTTAGATCTTCTTCATTTCAATATTGTGATACACCGTTAATATTTACCAATTTTCTAAGTGAACCATTTCACCTATTCAAATAGTTCAACTTTGGGTTAAATATGGATAGAATTTAGCTGCAATTAGTTATGAAGTGTGAGTATTAATTAATTGATACATTTATTTATTAATTAATAAATCGGTTTTTTATATAATCATCATCGATAAGTTATAAAGTTAACTATGAAGAAGCTACTTTTACTCGGTAGTGGATTGTTACTTTATGGACAATTACACGATAGTATTCATAAGCATATAGTAGGATTTAATTAAGTGATCAACTTTTATTTTTATAACAGTCTCACACTCTTCCACATTGAGAAACAAAGCATGGACTCAAAAACTATGAAAAACGTAAAGACAAGACGTTGTAAATACATTGACGACATATTGTTATATACAAAATCCCTTATTCAAAAAAAACCCACAAATCAATTTCTCTTCCATTAGTTTATCAGAAGCTAGGATTGAGGATTATATATTTTTCTTTAACCCGATATCAATACCCAATTGTGAGCTGAGCTCTTGAGTGGCTCATGACTTTAGCTTAAATCAAATTTATGAGTTGAGCTCGTGTTTGGAAAGACACAAAGCGATGGAACTCGAGCTTCATATAATCGAACTCGAGCCTTATATCAAGCTGAGCTTAAACCTGATTTTATTTTATTTGGCTTGGTTCAATTCATATTACAACCATACATGTGAAAAAATTATTTTTTTTTTAAAAAAAATTATTATTTAAGCAAATGTAAGGCACCTCTAATTGAGATCGACTGTATTGCTCCATTGAAGTATTGATTGAATTTTTCTTAGATAAATTGATTGAATTTCTTAATACTTGCGAAATAGGTTAAATCTCATTCTTCAGTAACTGAATTTATACATAATTTTGTATATATATATTTTTATTTATTTATTTTATACAATGGAGGGAATACCCTATTCTTTAGATCTACAAAATTATGCACAATTTTTTATGATATCGAAATTTTTATTTTTATTATTGATATCTTATTACTTGTTACACCAATTACTCAAATTAAAAATATATAACTATTATTTAAAATAATTGATCATTTATTGAAAATTAAAATTTGCATCATTATTTGTGGGTTTGGACATTTTGTCTTTGGCTCCTCAGAGATAAAATTTAATCAGTCAAACTATACTTTTTGCTCTGAACATTTGTATTTTTTCAATTTCAGATCAAAATGGATTTTTTTCATCAAAATATTTTCAATTTAATATCTACTAACAAATTATACTTTGATTAAAAATTTTATTGGCCTAATTAAGAGATTTGAAAAGTATGTAGGTCAATAATAAAACTACTTTAAAAATAATACCAGATAAATTATTTTAAAACTTTTAGAAATTGTTATCATTTGGTAGCTTTAATAATAATGTTTTAATTTTGTAGGTAAGTTAAATAAGAATAGTATGAAAAAATACATTTATTGTCCTAAAAGACCACTTAAATGAAAAAAAAAAGAGTTTGGTTTAGTGCTTAATTGTCGAGCACCTTGGAACACATAAGGACGTTGGCAATCGATTGACTCAGATTTCATGTGCTTGGTTTGGTGATTTCACAATTTGTTGGTATTTGGAATGTTTGGATGTGTAATCAGTTTTTGTATTGGGTAATGGGTTAGGTTAATAGGTTTAAAGAATTTTAATTAGATAATATTTATTATATTTTCTAAACTAAGTGCTATTTAATATTATAAACTTTCTGAAAGTATTATCCACTTTTAATTCCCATCTTTAACTAGACTTAGTAGGTAATTATTTTTTCTAAATGCTATTACTATTCTATTCATAGAAAATTTCAATATATCACGTTACAAATATTTGTAAATTTAGAATAAGTAATATTACTAAAAAAATGAAAAATTCATATTTAAACTTTCGACCCTCTATTTGGTGGTATTCTTAACCATAAATTGACTCTTTTTTAATCTTTAATAAATACGATTAGCAAATATTTAAACATGAACTTCTCATCATTATTTCTTGTATATAAGAATAGAACCAAACTCTTAAGAAAAATGACGAATGGAATAGTTAAAATTCACTTTAAAATTGAGAATAAAAACTCATATTAGAAAGAAAATAAAAAATAAAATATAAAAATATTGGATTTGTCAAAAATTTGATAGATCTAAAATTATTTGCTAATGAAATAAACAAATAATGATTATAGGGATAACCATAGTAAAATTTTGACTTAAAAGAGGAAGAATACCTAATTGAATAGCTTTTTACCAAAAAATTTGATTAATTGGGAGGGAAAGTATGACTTGAGTTGTTAAAGTATAAAGTAATTACTGAAAATATAAAATATAAATATTAAAATAACTATTAGAAAGCTAATTGAATCAGCATAATCACAAATAACAAGCCTTAATTTTAAAGGACAAAGCATTATTTTTATGAAGAATGGGTGTTCAGTTATAAAAAAATAAAAATAAAAAAAATACCTCCACTCCACACCCATAACAAAAGTACAACAAAAAGAATTAAAATTAAAATTAAAAAAAAAATTGTTATCACGTTTCACGTGTGTCTCTTCAATTTTTTAGGTCAAAACTATTAATTTAAAAATTTATATAATGAAAAATCCAAAAGTATTTGAATAATAGCAACGCCTTTTGTATAAATAAAAAATAGAGGGTAACATCATTGGTGATGCCACTTAATCCAGCTGTTATATACTTTTCATCCTGCATAAATGGTTAATCACAAACACAACTATACAAATCTATTCAAAGGAATCAAATCAACACACTAAAATTTATAAATAAAGCAAATATGTTACAAAGTCATTTTGCTTAATAAAATATTAGTGAAAAAAAATTATTAAAAGCTCAAATAAAGTGCCATGCATAATACACCAAAAAATTACAATTGGGGACCGGAATTTCAACATTTTCTTTCAATTTTATCTACATTGGAGTGTTGTTGGAGGTAAAATTGCGATTCAAGTGAAATTGATGCAAAGTTAATGTTAGAGTAAAATTGAAGAACTTTCCGAAGGTTATTATTTTGGCTTACAAGAATATGAAAAGCTCTCAATAATTTTAGGAAATCCCTAACTCCAAAAGAGTAACAATTAACAAAGAGATAGATGATAGCAAAAGATGCACAAGATTATATAATTCCTATATTTTATTTTTATATTCTTTTTACATGTTCCTGTAAATTAATGATTTTAGTCGATTTTTTTTTCCAGTTTTGAGATTTTGTTCCGACTAATCTAGATTTGATATCACGTCATGCAGCTGATAGTGGTGGATAAATTTTCGAGCGAAAATAACTGTATATGATATATCTCAAACTCAAGACCTTTTTAAGCGAATTAAAGTGAGCTTATCCTTTAGACCAACTCATTGATTCTAGTCCATTTTGAATTTTGAGTTTATATAAAGAAAACAAGGGTTATATATTATATTTTAATTACTTGTCAAATAAAAAATATTAGTCTTAAAACGAGTTATTGATGGACATATATGAAATTGAATGATAATAAAAATTAGTACCAAGCATGAAGTAAGAAAGAGGATGAAATTTAGGTATGAGGTTTGTTGGTCATCCTACCGATCTTAGAATGTGAAGTTTTGAATTCAATTTTTCTCAATTATATTGTCAACACTTATTCGATGGTGTCAAATAAATGACTACTTTTTACTGTATAATTTACGATATTACTTGATTTGTTAGTGATTTATTTTATTAAAAAAGAAAAAAAGAAAAGATGAAATTTAGCATTTATGTCAACGGAGAAGATTAGGTAGTAGCTGAAGATTATTGTGAATTTGAGATTTCTCCATCCTCCAATCTCAATATTTATATTTTAATGCTCTTCCATGCTTCAACTTAATTAGTTTTTCTATAAGATAGATAATTAAAAAATTAGGAACTTTGCTTAATTTGTTTGTGAATTGATACAACGTTATTAAGCTAACATAATAAATAAATAAACATGTTTTCACATGGTGATTCCAAATCCCAGATCATAAGGAGATTGAAACTAATTAAAAATGCATGAAATACAGGCAGCACATGTGCTTATGCAGATTATATGGAGATTTGAACTTTTTAAACACACACTTCAATATTTTTGGTCAAACTAAGTCTTCCCAACCATACTAATATCAACAATTACTGTCAATAATATGCCACAGAATGCATACAAGCCACCAATAGTTACAATATTTTTTTTTTAAAAAAATAATCATATTGTTATAATTCGTTATCTCCTAAATAAATAAATAATTATGAGTGGCTTAGTTTGTAAGTGATGATCATAATATTTTCCTTTTGTGATCATATTAACTCTAGATGGCATTTTAAAACTCTTGACATACATTATTGTACTACTACGGTTGTATTATATATACATATAGGAGAGTTATAGGTGTTTTTAATTTCTTTTTACGAAAAAATTAAAAGTAAAATATAAATAATTTCGTATTATAATTATAGATTAAATTGAGCAGCTTGTAAACTATTTGATTTAATTTACCTACAAATCACTCATATATTTTTGGAGCTTTTATGTAAATAACCCAATAATTCTTAAATTAGAGAATTTGTAATTATAAACAAAATATAAACTGTATCAATAATATATAAACAAAAACGAATATGACCCTTTTAGAGTAAAAAGTTAAAATATGGTCCTCTTAATTACACTATAAAATTATTTTCAGACTTAAAATCTAAAAATTTTTGATATTTTAGCGATATTTTAGTACAATTAAAAAGGGGACCAAAGACAATTATCACATATTATATGCTTAATTAAAGAGAATATCAAAAATTAATAAAATATCACCTTAATGAAAATAATCCCTCCGATACCCTTAAACAGAATTGAAGTGATGAACTAACAAATAAAAATCAAAATAAACATGTTTAATTATAAACAATCAATTAAACCCTAAATCAATATGTTCACTCATCAATCAATTACAACTAGTAAATATAAATACATTAGAAACCTTAAATCCTAAATAAATTACCAACACACCACCAATGAGCAGAAGATGACTGTGGCAAGGAAAGGCAAAGACAGAATTGAAAAAGCCAGTTTCCTTCCTCAGTCCTCAGTTTACTATTTCTGCGGGGATTATCTACTTCATCAGTAACTCGAACAAACTGAGAAAACGGAACAGTTAATTTTTATATGAGTTAATTAAATAAGAGTATATTTTAGACACTTATTCTATTAATTTTTCAAAATTTATAATATTTTATTTTTAAAATGAAAATAATCTCAGTTAAAAATTTAAGAAAATAGAGCCTGGACCAAATTAATGGCGAGAGCCACCTATCTCATCGCCCAATACATATATAGTTGCCATTATGCTTGCTATGGCAAATGCAGTCTTAAATTTTTTTTTTTTCTTTCAAATCTCATCTCCCAGGGTTTCCTTGAGAATGAAAAAATTGTGACGGTTTATAGTTCAGAAGGCCATTTTTAGCATATCATATAATTACAAAATCAGTTTTGACCATTGATTCTTTTTTTCTCTTAGAATACTGAGTACAGATTAGTATGTTTCTTGCAGTCATTGCCAGTTCAAGTAATAAAGAATCTGGGTTTTAGCCGGTTTGTGATATTGTAGAACTGATTCATTGACAATGGAAGGTGATATTTACAGAGCAAGTAGTAGTTTCAGAAATAGTAGTTTGAGAAAAGGAAGTTTTTCTGTGTGGAGAAACAATCCTAATGATGTATTTTCAAGATCTTCAAGAGAAGAAGATGATGAAGAAGCTTTGAAATGGGCTGCACTTGAAAGATTACCCACTTATGATCGTTTGAGGAAAGGTATATTGCTTAGTGCATCTAAAGGTGTTGCTGAAATTGATGTAGACAATCTTGGTTATCAAGAAAGAAAAACTTTGCTTGAGAGATTGGTCAAAGTTGCTGAAGAAGACAATGAGAAGTTCTTGTTGAAACTCAAAAATCGCATTGACAGGTAAAAAAAAAAAAAAAAAGCTGTTTCCTTTTTCTGTTTTTTTGTTTGTCAGGGACATCTTGGTTACTGAGGAAATGCTTGAAAGGAATTGCAACTCTGTTTTGGTTCTTGAATCTCTGTTTTTGTTTGAGTCTCTATATTATATTGGTAATGGGTTTATTGTATTATTGTTTCTTGATTTTTCAGAGTTGGTATTGAAATGCCAACAATTGAAGTTCGATATGAGCATTTAAATGTGGAAGCACAGGCTTATGAAGCAAGCAGGGCTTTGCCTTCATTTGTCAACTTCATTACTAGTATAGTAGAGGTAACTGCTTATTATGTTTAGTTATATATATATTGAAAGAGTGAACAGATACTTCTCTCTAGTTTGGTAACCACATTCGGTTTGATTTTTTTAAAAGGATTTCTTGAATTGTCTTCACATCCTTCCTAGTAGAACAAGACCATTGCACATTCTTAAGGATGTTAGTGGAATCATCAAGCCATCTAGGTGAGTCTTTGGATTGCTTTCAGAAATCCCAATTCTTGATTTTTTTGATATTTTTTTATTTTTTTAAAATTTTGTATCCAACCTAAATTTCCTTGAAATGAACTGCAGAATGGTTTTGCTTTTGGGCCCTCCTGGTTCTGGAAAGACCACACTTTTGCTTGCTTTGGCTGGTAAACTTGATCCTAGTTTAAAGGTGTGGTATATTCTTTCTGCTCATGCTTCTTTTCCTTAATTTCTTATTATCGTTATTATTATTGACTTCATATGAATGTTTGTTGCAGTTTTCTGGACGGGTGACTTACAATGGTCATGCAATGAATGAATTCATTCCTCAAAGAACAGCTGCTTATATCAGTCAACATGATGAACATATAGGAGAAATGACTGTAAGAGAAACTTTGGCATTTTCTGCTAGATGCCAAGGGGTTGGATCCCAACATGGTTAGACATCTAACTTACTTTTTCTTATTATTTTGTGTATAGTTTTGGGTGTTCCAGAAAATAAGGCAGGCATTATCCAAACATTTTGGTTGACCTATTGGCAATTTGCAGATTTGTTAGCAGAATTATCCAGAAGAGAGAAAGCAGCAAATATTAAACCTGATCCTGATATTGATGTCTTTATGAAGGTTAGGGGAAATAAAAAAAAAAAAAAGGATTCACCGGTCATAACAAATGTCTTTGTGAATTTTCTAGATCATAAACTTGAGTTGCATTCATGGAACAATATATTTCTGGTATTCACAGGCTATAGGTACAGAAGGCCAAGAAACTAGTGTGGTGACAGATTATATTTTAAAGGTATTGTTACCTCAAAATGCTTATTGGACAACAAAAAATCTTCTCAAACTGCTAAATTGATGTCTTTCACTTTTCTCATCTTATTTTCTTGGAAATTTGCAGATATTAGGATTGGAAGTCTGTGCTGACACTTTGGTAGGAAATGAAATGATAAGAGGTATATCTGGAGGACAAAGAAAGCGTGTCACTACTGGTAAAGCTCCATTCTATTATTATAATCTATTAACATTACCATTTTGAATGCGAACAAAAATAATGACTGAAATGATGAAATTGTAGGTGAGATGCTGGTTGGGCCAGCAAAGGCACTATTTATGGATGAGATCTCTACTGGATTGGACAGCTCAACAACATACCAAATTGTGAATTCACTGAGGCAAACTGTTCATATTCTTAATGGAACTGCTGTCATCTCCCTCCTTCAGCCAGCTCCAGAAACTTACGACCTTTTTGATGATATCATTCTCTTGTCTGATGGCCATATTGTTTACCAAGGTCCTCGCGAACAAGTACTTGGTTTTTTTGAATATATGGGCTTCAAGTGTCCTGAAAGAAAAGGAGTGGCCGACTTCTTGCAGGAAGTAAGTAATGAATCCATCATAAAGACCTGATATCTCATTTAAAATGGTCTTTGATTTATATGTTAAGTTTATTTATACTAATCATTATGAATGATAATTAATTGAAGGTGACATCAAAGAAAGATCAAAGGCAGTATTGGGTGCATAGAGACCAGCCTTATAGGTTTATCACATCTCAGGAATTTTCTGAGGCATTTCAGTCGTATGAGGTTGGAAGAAGAACTGGGGATGAGCTTTCAACTCCGTTTAATAAGACTAAAAGTCACCCAGCTGCTTTATCATCCAAACACTATGGAGTTGGAAAGATGGAGCTGCTTAAAGCTTGCATGTCAAGAGAGTACTTACTCATGAAGAGGAACTCATTCGTCTATGTATTCAAGCTTACTCAAGTAATTATCTATATCTTGTAGAGTGCTGATATTCTTTTCCCTACAAATTTTATGCAAGTGTTATAATAATATTTTTAATTATTGTTTTCGTTACTAGCTCACTATAATGGGATTCGTCTGTATGACGGTCTTCCTAAGGACAGAGATGCATCGCAACACTGAAGTAGATGGAGGAATTTATTTAGGTGCTTTGTTCTTCTCTGTGATTATGATCATGTTCAATGGTATGTCAGAATTAGCCATGACCATTTCAAAGCTCCCAGTTTTTTACAAGCAAAGGGACCTCTTGTTCTATCCATCCTGGGCATATTCTATTCCCACTTGGATTCTTAAAATTCCAATCACATTTTTGGAAGTTGCAGTTTGGATTGGCCTCACCTACTATGAAGTTGGATTTGATCCCAGCGTAGCAAGGTAAGCTACAAAGGTGAAAAATGGCATGGTAAGAAACTATGATGAACACTAAAAATTCTTATAAGCAATTTGTCTGTGATTTGCAGGTTTTTCAAACAGTATATTCTTTTCATATTTGTTAATCAAATGGCTTCTGGACTTTTCCGATTTATCGCTGCAACTGGCAGGAATATGATTGTTGCTAATACCTTTGGTTCATTTGCTCTACTTGCACTATTTGCATTGGGTGGCTTCATTTTATCGAAAGGTAATACTGTTGTTATTAACATTTGGCTGCATGCAACAGACTAATATTTCTTGAAGGAGAACTGACATGAAAGAATCTATCTTTCCTTTGCTTATTTCCTCAGATGACATAAAGAAATGGTGGATATGGGGTTACTGGATATCTCCGTTGATGTATGGGCAGAACGCAGTCGTAGTTAATGAATTTCTGGGACATAGCTGGAGCCATGTAAAACTCTTCCGTTTTGTATTTGTGTTTCTTTTCCTGTTTGTCGCATTAAGCAAAAACTGATATCTAATTTCATTTGAAAAATTACAGATTCGACCAAACGCTACAAAACCACTCGGAGTTCAAATACTGGAATCTCGTGGTTTCTACACACAGGAATATTGGTTCTGGCTAGGATTAGGAGCTTTGGTTGGCTTCACGCTGTTGTTTAACTTCTTTTTCACTCTAGCTCTCACATACCTTGACCGTAAGTGTTGTCTTGTCTTGTTACCATCTCAAGCATTTCATGGTTTCAGATTATTGAACATTTGATACATGCAGCATTTGAAAAGCCTCGAGCTGTTGTACCTGAAGATTCTCAAACTAATGAATCTGGTGATCAAACTAAAGGATCCATTCAGTTAACAAATCAAGGAAGTAGTCACAAATCAAGCATAGGTAACAAAACTCCATGAAATGAATATGTGAGTTGGAAATTTGTTAAACTCCTCTAAATAATAGTAGTTTAATTTCAATTTAACTGCAGGTGGTGTAGATGATAATAATGAGTTGAACCATAACAAGAAGAAAGGAATGGTTCTTCCATTCGAACCACATTCCATTACCTTCGATGATATTATTTACTCAGTTGACATGCCACAGGTACTCCAATATATAGTTTAAATGTGCATTTGTAACAAAGAATGCGAGTTAATAAATTCTTATCTTATTAAATTGAATTTTATAGGAAATGAAAAGTCAGGGTGTCGTTGAAGATAAGTTGGTGTTACTGAAGGGAGTAAGTGGAGCTTTTAGGCCAGGCGTGCTCACAGCATTAATGGGTGTTAGCGGTGCTGGTAAAACTACTCTTATGGATGTTCTGGCTGGTAGGAAAACTGGTGGATATATTGAAGGCGACATCTCAATTTCTGGATATCCGAAGAAGCAAGATACTTTTGCTAGAATTGCAGGATATTGTGAGCAAAATGATATCCACTCTCCTCATGTTACAGTCCATGAATCTGTAATTTACTCAGCTTGGCTTCGTCTACCCTCTGAAGTTGACAAACATACCAGAGAGGTAGGTTTTTTTTTTTTTTTCCTTACAGATGGTAACTAGTAACTAATTTCTTATTTTGAATTTGACCAAACTATGTAGAATCAACGCATCTTGACTCTTCTCATTCCTGCTGCAGATGTTTGTTGAGGAAGTCATGGAGCTTGTAGAGCTGAATCCAATAAGAAATGCATTAGTTGGATTGCCAGGTGTGAATGGTCTTTCCACAGAGCAGCGAAAGCGGTTAACAATAGCAGTTGAGTTAGTAGCAAACCCCTCTATAATATTTATGGATGAGCCAACTTCAGGGTTAGATGCAAGAGCTGCTGCAATTGTTATGAGAGCTGTCAGGAATACTGTAGATACAGGAAGAACTGTTGTATGCACAATCCATCAGCCAAGTATTGATATATTTGAAGCTTTTGATGAGGTAAGAATAATGTTCAAAAACTGATTAAATTTATTGCTTCTCTCTTTTGTTCTTCACCACACATTATTCTAATGCGTTCCCCATTACATTGCAGCTATTCCTAATGAAGAGAGGAGGAGAAGAAATTTATGTGGGGCCATTGGGTCGCCATTCTTGCCATCTCATTAAGTATTTTGAGGTACATTTGATTTGAGAACAAATGTATAAAGATCCTCCAGGCATGAAATTCTTGCTATTCAATCACCGTACTTTTATTTTTTACTCTAGGGAGTTGATGGGGTCAGGAAAATTACGGATGGATATAATCCGGCAACATGGATGCTTGAAGTTTCCAGTTCTGCTCAAGAGTTGGCTTTGGATGTAGACTTTGCTTCCATTTACAAGAATTCAGACTTGTACAGGTATGGGTTTTCTTTCCAACATCTAAACTTGCAAAAGCATTCTTAGCCTTAGTACTAAGTAGAATCTGATAAATTTTCTAATGCACGCAAATTTTTCCTAAATAAGTTACCAATAAAATGCTATTCATATTTCAGGAGAAACAAAGCAATGATAAAGGAACTAAGTGTGCCTGCTCCTGGTTCCAAAGACTTGTATTTCCCTACAAAATATGCAACTTCATTTTTAACTCAATGTGGAGCTTGCTTCTGGAAGCAACGTTGGTCGTACTGGCGAAATCCACCATACACTGCTGTTAGATTTCTGTTTACATCCTTTATTGGTTTAATGTTCGGAACTTTGTTCTGGAATCTTGGTTCCAAATCGTAAGTTAACATTTAACAGTTTAAAATGGTAAATTCTGGCGATCTGGCTAGTGACTAATATGATTTATAATTCTTGAAATGCAGGTCAAAACAACAAAATCTTTTTAATTCTTTTGGTGCATTGTATGCATCGGTACTCTTCCTGGGCGTGCAGAATGCGGGAGCTGTGCAACCTGTAGTTGCAATTGAAAGAACTGTCTTTTACAGAGAGAGAGCTGCCGGAATGTACTCAGCTATGCCCTATGCCTTTGCACAGGTAATTAATACTGTCACCTGAATGCTAGCTGTTTTAGCAGTGGTCAGCTATTTCTATAGCAACAGACCTACGAAACGTTGCTTGAAAAGTTGTTGCTGAACAAAACTGAAATTTCTAATAAAGAACTGTTCATATTATATACATTCCCACACATGTTACTAATTAGCATATTGCAATTTTTTTTTTTCGCAGGTCCTGATTGAGATTCCATACATCTTTTTCCAAGTTATAGTATACTGTCTGATAACATATTCAATGATTGGATTTCATTGGACTGCTGCGAAGTTTTTGTGGTACATATATTTTGTGTACCTAACACTATTGTACTTCACCTTCTATGGAATGATGACTGTTGCTGTGACACCAAACCACCACATTGCAGCCATTATTTCCTCAGCCTTCTATGGCTTGTGGAATATTTTTGCAGGATTTGTGATTCCCAGAACTGTAAGTGGCTTTGATTGGTTCCTTGTTTTTGGTATATTCCATATCTGTAAACTAATGTTATTGTGAAAATTGCAGAGAATACCTGTGTGGTGGAGATGGTACTACTGGGCAAACCCAATAGCATGGTCTCTGTATGGACTCCTTGCATCTCAATTTGGAGATATTAAGGATAAGCTTGAGAGTGGTCAAGAAGTTGGTCAATTTCTCAGAAAATATTATGGTTTTAGACATGATTTTGTTCCAGTTGTTGCAGTTGTGGTTCTTGGGCTTACAGTTGGCTTTGCATTTATATTTGCTATTTCTATTAAGGCCTTCAATTTCCAAAGGCGTTAGGAAATTTGAGCATATTTGTATTTTAATTTTAACTTTTAAGACAGAACTAGAACAAGAACAAGAACAAGCTGTGTATAATAATTTTCTTTTATAACAATTTAAATTAATATTGTCAAAAAAAAAAATTTCAATTAAATCATCTCAATCATTCTTAAGTAGGGAAAAAAGAAAAAAATAATAATAATAAAAAATAAAAAGACTCCAAATCATAATTCCCATTTTTCAAGAAACTAAGGTCTATAAAACTGTTGGTGCAACATCATGATCATATACAACTAAAACTTCAACTAGAAAAAAATAATCTTATTCTATGTTTTTCAAATATTATAGGCTAATTTTTAGAAAATATTTTAAACAAAATTCCATCATCTAGATTGTTTTGTAGCTAGTAGATTGATTAGGAAAAATAATAATAATAATTAATAAAATAAAGAAACATGCCTAGTTTCACAAGTTTAATGTACTAATAATTTATTAATCAAATTGTAATCTTGATCTTCAAGAATAGATGCATGTAAATTTATTTTTTTGAGTAAAAAAATTGATGCATGTATTGCACCAGATTATATGGTCTTTATTGATGGTGATTGGCGAGCAAGAGTATGCGGACCAATCATAAAGGGACTTCAAATAAATATATAATTATTTTTTATGTCCAAATTTTAATTTTGGTACTCACATATATATTATAAATACAAATATCTTATTCATAATTCTCATTGTGTAAAAATGGAAGTATATAGAAATAGAATTAGTTTAGTAATAGTTATTATATATATTATTGAGAAAGGCTTTACAAAGTCAATTGTTTTCATTTTGCATGAGATATAGAACTTGGAAATAGACATGTTTATTCAATGCATAAAGATAAATAGGTATAAAAAATATTAATTAATGGAACTAATTATTATTTATCATATTTTATTACTTTTTTATTCAATTCACACTTCTTATTTAATATGATTTTATAACAATAAATTATTTAGGAAGTTTATTACATTACCCTTATATAAAAATAAAAGAAGTTACAGAATACAATAAATTGAGGGTAAATTTGGAAATTTAGTTTACTTATTTGATAAATTTTATAAGTAAAAAGCAATTATTTTGGGGAAAAATAAGACACTCATTTTGCGAACAAATGAAAAAAAACAAATTCTTTATTTAATGAATAATTTTTTAATTGTTATCAATATTTTTAGAAATAAAATATTCCATTAATTAAAAAAATTACAAAAGGTTGTTTGTACAAAATGAAAATTCCAAACTAAAATTTGATGAATGATATAGCTTGATTTTCTTAGCATTGATTTTGAAACAAAAATGGAAAAAAAAAAAAAAAAACATTTATTTTGATCCTACAGAGTTTTTAAGATATTAGAAACGAGGGAATTGCAGAGCTTGTTGAACTGGATATTCAATTGTTAAACGACAGTGAGGGCTGAGGAAGAAGAATTGGAGATCAAATGATTATTGAGTGGTCTTAAAGATTCGACAAAAGAAAACACCTTAATGCGCTTTGCTGGTTATAGGTAATATCTCAGCGTTAGCGGAGGTGGTGTGGAGGCGACGAAGGTTGTAAGGGTGGCGACAGGACATGCAGTAGATAGAGGTTGATGATTACTTTAGATTGTTTTGTAATTCGTGTAAATACAAAACACTCCTTGAAATTCATGAAATAAATGAATTGACTATGAGTCTAACAAATTTCAAATCAGATGCAATTGGATCCTAAATCGAGAATGAAATTGATAAGTTGTCAAATTAAGGGTGAAATTGCAAAAAAGTTTATTTTAGAGTGAAAACGGATAAAAATAGGGTCAAGTAAGTAAATAACAAAATTTTAAATTTAATATTAACTAAATAGTTTTTTTTTTCTTCAAAAATTAACTAAATAACATATTTTACAATCTACATTTTTTATAATGCTAATATACCCTTCCTACTTTAAAAATAATATTATTCCAAATTTTTAATTAAATATTAATTATTAAAATATCAAAATTTAAAAAACAACAGTTATGACCGAAGAAAATACCGAAGTTGAACTCCTCCGTCACCGCCGCTGCCAAAAACACCGACGATCTAAGAGTACCGTCAAAAGATCTAGAGTCGATGAGTCATTCGGTACCCTTAGAACTGTTGTTGACTCACTAAACACTAGCTAAAATCATGTTTATAGCTTTGAATCTATATCGCTGAAGTAAAACGAAACTAGAAAAACTAATTGATTTCGTCGTGAATCGAAGTTATTCAGTCAGTTTTCTTGGTGATTTCAGCCAATTAGAAGATGACTAGCAAATTTTTTCACATTAATTAGCAACAAACATATGGATTACATAGAAGATGGAGACGGCCACAATAACTCGAACGAATTTACATACTAAAATTGATATATAATAATAAAAAATTAAGTATGCAAAAATAATTATATAAACAAATAATAAATTTAAAAGCTAAATTATTTATGGTTGAATTTAAAGAAAATAACTCGTTATATATATATTACTAGTATTTCAAGTATTTTAGTAAAAAAATCATCAAATAATAAAATATTGTGTATCTTTTACCCCGGCCTCTACTCATCCAAAAATTTCAGTTATTTTCAACATTAACTTGTTTTTCAATTAATCATAAACTTCAAAATGCTGGTGTTCTCTTCTTGGAAAAGAAAACCTTTGAATTAAATATAGGATGTCACAATTTGACTTCAAATTTTAAAATTTTCTTGGCCACTTTGTTAGTCTGTGAGCAGGTAGCTATAAATAGAGGGAAATTTTCAAATGTGTTAGATTTGCAATACTCGTTTGTACACTCAAAGAGTTTCAATAAAGTTTCAAACTTGAGCAAGAAAGACGAATTGAAATCTGGGTGTTGATGGGTTTTTGTTGCTGAAGTAAGAATTGTCGATAAAAATGGATGGTGGTGGTGCAGACATATACAGAGCAGGTCGTAGCATGAGAAGAGGGGGCTCTTCTGGTGTAGATGTATTTTCAAGGTCATCAAGAGATGAAGATGATGAAGAAGCACTTAAATGGGCTTCAATTGAAAGATTACCCACTTATGATCGTTTAAGGAAAGGTATATTGGTTAGTGTATCAAGAGGTGAAATTAATGAAATTAATGTAGATGATCTTGGATTTCATGAACGCAAAAATTTGCTTGAGAGATTAGTTAAAATTGCTGAACAGAATAATGAGGAGTTCTTGTTCAAACTCAAGAACCGAATTGACAGGTAATAAACTTCTGATTTTTATTGTTTACTACACTTTTTTTTTTTCTGAGATTCTCTGTTTTGTGTAAATATACAAAAATTAATTTAATTGGGAATAAACTTTATTAATTTCTGAGAAGGGAGTTTTTTTCGTGTTAGCAATACGAGTAATAACCAAGAAGATTGTAGATCAATTCGTAGTTTTGAGGAGGAAGAAGAATAAAAAAGGACAAAAAAAGGGATGGAAAGACCAAGTATATGATAGATCAAATTTGAGGGACATAATTGCCATTTGCCAATTAGCGTATAATTGAAGTACATGTGAATAATTATCCTTGAGTAACAAATTATTTAAAAATTATTTAAAGATAGAGATAGAGGGTAATAGGGTAGAGGTGGCCACGGGCCGGTGAACCGCAGGTTAATCGGTGGTTCGGCGGCAGATCGGTTAACCGGCTGTTCAGGTGCTATTAACCGCGATTCGGACGGTTCAGGTGGTTAACCGATGGTTCAATTAAACGGTTCGGACAGTTCGAAAAAATATTGAACCTGAACCGGTCCGCCGACCGACCAGTTCTGATCACGGTTTAACCGGTTCCAGTTCAATGGTGGGCCGGTCCGGCCTGTTGGCGGGTTGGGCCAGGCGGGCTGAACGGACCAACCCGGTCCATTGCCATGTCTATAATAGGGTACTTTTACCCTAATTTCAACATATAAATGGAGAGAAAAGAATGGAATAACATCCCAGTTTAACGGAGATAAGACATTGATTTGTACATCTACCAAAACTCCAACCCTAAATGGTAAATTAGCATATATAGGAAAGTAACACTGTTTTATTTAGAATAATAATTTAACAATTAAGAATATGCTAAAAAAAATAAATAAATTAAGAGCAAGTAAAATTGGTCCATAAGTGACAATCCGGTGTGATATGGTTGATTTTTTTACATTATGTTGGCACCAATTAGTGCTATTATATTTGTGCTTGCTAGAAATCGAACTCCGAACTTCGATATCTTACGATCTTCATGAACCAACGAGAACACATCCAGATTGCCACTTTTAAATGAATTATTAAACAATTGTTAATTATTTATTTTCTTTCTTGGTCTTTCAGGGTTGGAATTTCAATTCCAACAATTGAAGTCAGGTTTGAGCATATAAATGTTGAAGCACAGGCATTTGTTGGGAACAAAGCTGTTATTTCTACATTTCTTACTTTCTCTCTTAATATGGTTGAGGTAACAACTTGCAAAGATTTTATGTAGTTTTTTTTTTTTTTTTTTAAAAAATTGTTAGTTTATTCTGTTAAATTAAACTAATTTTCCTTTTGATGCTCAAAAGGGTCTCTTGAATTCTCTTCATATCCTTCCCAGTAGAAAGAAACCATTGACCATTCTTAAGGATGTTAGTGGGGTCATCAAACCATCAAGGTGAGAAATTTTATAGTATGTGATAGTGAAATTGCAGTGAAAATGTAAATTCATGAATGTTTGTTTTCCAGAATGACTTTACTTCTGGGTCCTCCAAGTTCTGGCAAGACTACACTTCTACTAGCTTTGGCTGGAAAGCTTGATACTAGTTTGAAGGTGATTATTCAATTTTCTTAGCTTGGAACTTTGACGGAAGATTTGGCTTTTCATTTAACATTCAATTCAAATTTTCGTCGCAGCTATCTGGTTCTGTGACTTATAATGGTCATCATTTGAATGAATTCACACCAGAAAGAACAGCAGCCTATATTAGTGAACATGATCTTCATTATGGAGAAATGACTGTGAGAGAAACATTCTCATTTTCCTCCAGATGCCAAGGGGTTGGTACCCTACATGGTTAGACTCCTGTTTCTCTAATGCTCCTTTTCATTGTACGTGTTCATGACTTACCCTTATGTTACAAATAGTTAAAAACTTCAAACGATTTTACAGAGCTGTTGGCAGAGTTGTCTAGAAGAGAGAAAGCAGCTAACATTATACCGGATCCGGATATTGATGTTTTCATGAAGGTAATAATATTCTATGGAATTATTAAACTGAATTGGTATATTTTGTCTATGTCCTTCTTTTCGTTTTGTTTCAATAAGAATTCTACCAAAAGAGTTTAAGGTGCTCTTAGAGATTGATCTTCAGCTTATAATATTCTTGTGTTCACAGGCAGCAGCAACAGAAGGTCAAGAGACTAACGTGGTCACAGATTATCTTTTGAAGGTATTATTGTGAAAATGTTGTTTCATATTATTATTTACAAGCTGCAAATGATCTTTCTTCAATTTTTTAATGTCTTTTTCACTTAAATTCCCAGATATTAGGATTAGAGATTTGTGCAGATACATTGGTAGGAGATCAAGTGATAAGAGGTATATCTGGAGGACAAAGGAAGCGTGTCACAACCGGTAATAACTTCTACTGTTCACTAGTCTGTTTCCAACAACAATTAAGATATAATTTTAGTTCAAATATTCCAATTCATGTTTCTGAAAAGAAATTTACAAAATTGCAAAATGAAGGCGAAATGCTGGTTGGGCCTGCAAGGGTACTGTTTATGGATGCAATCTCCACTGGCTTGGATACTTCAACAACTTATCAAATCATAAACTCGCTAAAGCAGTCCATTCACATTCTTAACGGAACTGCTGTCATCTCCCTTCTTCAGCCAGCTCCAGAAACTTATGATCTTTTCGATGACATTATTCTGTTGTCGGATGGCCAGATTGTGTACCAGGGTCCTCGTGAGAATGTACTTGACTTTTTTGAGCATATGGGTTTCAGGTGTCCTCAAAGAAAAGGTGTGGCAGATTTCTTGCAAGAAGTAAGCATAGACATAGAAATTTATTATTTTCTTTGTAGCATAGTGTCTCATATGTAATAATGAATTATTAACTCATTGCAGGTGACATCAAAGAAAGATCAAAAGCAGTACTGGGCGCGTAAAGATCAACCTTACAATTATGTCACTGTCCCAGAGTTCGCCACGGCATTCCAATCTTATGAAGTTGGTCGAAGTGTTGAAGATTACCTTTTAACTCCATTTGATAAGACCAAAAGCCACCCAGCTGCTTTAGCTACTGGAAAATATGGTGTAGGAAATATGGAGTTGCTTAAAGCTTGCTTCTGGAGGGAGTACTTGCTCATGAAGAGGAATTCATTTGTTTATATCTTCAAGTTCTGCCAAGTAAATATCAACAGAATATATATTTACCTAGTTTTGCTTCTCAAATTTTACATATTATACAATATTTGGCATCCTTTTCTAATTTTTATTTCTGTTACCAGCTTATGGTGATGGCATTTATTGCAATGACGTTGTTTCTGAGAACTAATATGGACCGGGATAATGTCGATGATGGAGGAATTTATTTGGGCGCTTTGTTCCTTGCAATGGTAATGATTATGTTCAATGGTATGTCAGAAGTACCATTGACCGTTGTAAAGCTTCCTGTGTTCTACAAGCAAAGGGGCTTCTTATTCTTCCCTGCATGGGCGTATGCTCTTCCCACATGGATTCTTAAAATTCCTGTAGCAATTTTAGAAGTTGCTGGTTGGGTGATCCTCACATATTATGTCATTGGATTTGATCCTAATGCTGGACGGTAAGCAAGAAAATAAAAGGAATGAAATGATATACACTTTAACTATACATATATTAAATTGTTTTTTTTTTTTTTCTGATCAAGCAAGTACAATATGGAATTAATTGCAGGTTTTTTAAGCAGTACTTTCTGCTTGTATTATGTAACCAGATGGCCTCTGGGCTATTTAGGTTTATTGCTTCAGTAGGAAGGAACATCATCATAGCCAACACTTTTGGTTCATTTGTGCAACTTGTACTTATTGTTTTGGGTGGCTTTGTTTTATCGCGAGGTAATGACTAAATTGATCACTCCTCAAGAAAATATGAATTTGTTATACCTTGTGAGTTATTTTTTGCTTGATGCCATAGAGAGCATTAAGGATTGGTGGATATGGGGTTATTGGGTGTCGCCATTGATGTATGCGCAGAATGCAATTGTAGTCAACGAGTTTCTTGGACATAGCTGGAGTGAAGTAATTTCCTTCATCTACTGTTATATATTTGTGCTTCGCCTCTCAAAGCCAAGCAATTCCTGAATTATTTTGTATGTAATAGATTCCAGCAAACTCAACAGAATCACTAGGAGTTCAAGTTCTGAAAGGTCGCGGGTTCTTTCCATATGAATATTGGTATTGGATAGGGGTAGGTGCATTGGCAGGATTCACACTTTTATTCAACTTAGGTCTCGCTCTGGCTCTTCATTTCTTAAACCGTAAGTATCATTATCATATTAATTCCGTGCAATCTAGAAATGGGAGCTCATGCTAATATCTGGAAAATGAAATTTGACAGCTATGGACAAGCGTCAAGCTGTTATATCTGATGAGCCTGAACCAAGTGACATTACCGGAGGAGCCATTCAGTTATCAGAAGCCGAGAGTAGTAGTGGAACCCAAACAAGCGGTAAGCATGTTGATGTTTTCAACTCGATGATTTTCAAATGTTCATGTTTCTAATCTAGTAAGTTCAATTCGCATGTAGAGATTGGGACTAGTGGACATGACGAGGTGAATCGTAACAAGAAAAAAGGAATGGTTCTTCCATTTGAACCACATTCCCTTACCTTCGATGATATCTCTTACTCTGTTGATATGCCACAGGTATCAAAGTTAAGAAAAGCAAAGCAATATTTTAGTTCAGTTTGATGTGTTTTAAAAAATTACAGAACCCTGAAAATTGAATGCACAGGAAATGAAAAACCAAGGAGTCCTTGCAGATAAATTGGTTCTATTGAAGAATGTGAGTGGTGCTTTTAGGCCAGGAGTTCTCACTGCGTTAATGGGTGTTAGTGGAGCTGGCAAAACCACTCTTATGGATGTGCTGGCTGGTAGGAAAACTGGTGGATATATTGATGGTACGATCACAGTTTCTGGATATCCAAAGAAGCAAGAAACTTTTGCTAGAATTTCTGGATACTGTGAGCAAAATGACATCCACTCTCCAAATCTTACAGTCCACGAATCCTTACTATACTCTGCTTGGCTTCGTCTACCCCCTGAAATTGTCTCTGACACTAGAACAGTAAGGATCTACATCAGGACCCTCTGCTTTAAGCATATTTTTTCTTCGGATAGTTTGTTATCTTGAGCTAGTTGGTGCAAATTCCAGAATAATTTTCTTTTATTGACAAATTTTCAATATTTAAAGCTTCTAGCCCTATGTGGCTGACAATTCTAGGAAGCTGATTATAAATTTTTGAATGCATATCCTCTATTTACATCCTAATTCCTAATGAAAAAGGGATCTTTAACTTGGTCACAAGAAATTGACTTCATGTTGTACATTTTGAGTCAGATGTTTGTTGATGAAGTGATGGAGCTTGTGGAATTAAGTTCACTGAGGCATGCACAAGTTGGGTTGCCTGGTGTGAATGGTCTATCCATTGAGCAGCGGAAGCGGCTAACAATAGCAGTTGAGCTAGTTGCAAACCCCTCTATAATATTCATGGATGAGCCAACCACAGGGCTAGATGCAAGAGCCGCTGCTATTGTTATGAGAACAATTAGAAACACTGTGGACACAGGAAGAACTGTTGTGTGCACTATCCATCAACCAAGTATCGACATATTTGATTCTTTTGACGAGGTGAGAATTGTTTTATAAAAATTAGTATATCCCAGGTCTTTACTACTAATCAATGATGTGATGCAAACATGGTGTTGCAGTTATTCTTGATGAAGAGAGGAGGAGAGGAGATATATGTGGGGCCATTGGGTCGCCATTCTCACCATTTGATTAAATATTTTGAGGTAAAAAAATTGGCTAGAATATATGTAACATTGATAACAACTTTATGTGTTTATGCTAATTCAGCTACTCTTTATTTTACCCAGGATATTGAAGGAGTCAGTAAAATTAAAGATGGTTATAATCCAGCCACATGGATGCTGGAAGTCACTGGTTCTTCACAAGAATTGACTTTGGGCATTGATTTTGCTGTAATGTACAAAAATTCAGAACTTTACAGGTATATAAATTGACTTGTTACAAAAATCTTCTGTCACTGTTTATGCATGCCTCTGTCAGGGAAGATACATGACACACTAGAAACTATTATGTATACTTATATGTGCCACATGTTGCAGGAGAAACAAAGAAATCATAAAGGAGTTAAGCACTCCAGCTCCTGGATCAAAGGAGCTATATTTTGCTACCCAGTTCTCACAATCATTCCTAACCCAGTGTATAGCTTGTTTGTGGAAGCAACGTATATCCTACTGGCGAAACCCCAAGTATACAGCTGTAAGATTCTGGTTTACAACCTTCATAGGTTTGATGTTCGGTACAATATTCTGGGATCTTGGCTCGAAACAGTAAGTCGCACTCATTTAGTGTTCTATTACTAAAATGTTTCTCATCTTGCTGATAATTGTATTCCCATTTGTTCTTGCACTGTAGTGACATGAAACAAGATTTTTACAATTCTATGGGTGCACTGTTCGCGGCAGTTCTCTTTCTGGGAGTGCAAAATTCAACAGCTGTGCAACCAGTAGTTGCGGTTGAAAGAACCGTCTTCTACAGAGAAAAAGCTGCAGGAATGTATTCAGCTTTTCCATATGCATTTGCACAGGTAATAAAATTTTTGCTTGTTCTAATGCAGCAGATTTATGTTTCTTCTCTTGAAGAGATTAACATTTTGTTTTACAGGCCATAATTGAGATTCCATATGTTTTTCTTCAAGCGGTTGGATATGGTCTCATAACGTATGCAATGATTGGGTTCGAATGGACTGCTGCTAAGTTCTTTTGGTACTTGTTTTTCATGTACTTCACATTATTATACTTCACATTCTACGGAATGATGACTGTTGCTGTTTCACCAAACCAACACATCGCGTCGATAATTTCTTCTGCATTTTATGGACTATGGAATATCTTTTCAGGATTCCTCATCCCACGAACTGTAAGCTTTGGATTCGTCAGAAAACTCTATTCAACTTTTTGTTTGCATTTCTAAATGTGGGTATGTGTATATATAACAGAGAATGCCCGTATGGTGGAGATGGTACTATTGGGGATGTCCTGTTGCATGGAGCTTGTATGGACTAATTGTATCCCAATATGGAGATATTGAAGATGTGTTGGAGGATAGTGGAGAAAGAGTGGAAGATTTCTTGAGAGCATATTATGGGTACAAACATGATTTTATTGGAGTTGTTGGAGTTGTGGTTTTTGGAATTAGTATTCTCTTTGCTGTTATTTTTGCTGTTTCAATTAAACTCTTCAACTTTGAGAGGAGATAGAGATTTCATATTTTCCAATTTCAGGACTTTGTTTTTCCTTTTACCTTATGTAATCTACTAATTATTATATAAGAAATGAGGAGAATACTCCTCAAATTTCCTGTCATAATTCACAATTAATCAACTTCAATTATTAATAAATTACTGCCACCTTAATTTTGTTTTTGAAAATAGCTAAAGTCAAAGTAAAAAGTATATAAAATATCAATAACCCAACAAACCTCTTCAACAGATATAAGTTAGATTAACAAAAACAGTTTTCTACTTATTTTTAATCTAATATGATCCTAAGATTTTGCTTTTAACCTAAACATTAATAAATAATACTTTATCAATAAAAAATTGGCAAAATTAAGATATTTTCTAAATATAACCAACATAGAATTTAAAACATGAATCCAAAATTTTGGACAGGACAATCACAAAACAAAACATGAAATATCCAAAGTATGTCTTTCACATGATTTTATCTTGATTTTACCCGATTTAGATTTTACATGTGATTTAATTCGGTTTATGACATAAAATCTTAAAATTTTACGAATTAAATCACCCATATTTTAAATTAATTATAATCTAAAAAGCACTTATACATAATAAATTGAAAAGTATCTACAACAAGAAACACCTCTAAATTTGTATTCATTCACCAAATAAAATTTTTTAGTTTAAAATGCATAAAATATAAAATAATTCATTTATTTTAATTATAATATTGGTCTATTAGTTATTAATTGCATAGCATTAGAGACAAACTAAAAAATATTGAATGCATTAATTTTTTGTTTTTTGAGTAAAAAATAGGTTTATTTTGTATAAATTGGTCTTCAAGTCAATTTATTAAAACTTTTCCGCCATCATTAACTTCCTATTCTTATTTCTGCAAACACATTTCAGTCATTTAATAGTTTTTGTGATATTTTTATTAATCTTAATTGAATTGCCAATTGAAACCAAATTTTTAAAAATAATAAATCATGGACATTGCTTTAGAATGTAAAATTGAGAGAAATCAAGTTCAAAAAATAACAATATAAGATTGCTACAAAAGTAGTTACCAACTTCAATGAGTCTAAATTTTTCAGTTAATTTAGTTACGAATTACTTAATTTTAGATTGTAGTATTGTTAAGTTTAGAATTTAGTTACTAAGTTTAGTTTAGTTTTTAGGTAAGTCATTACAAATTACATTCATTATTACTTTACTCCTTAATTTGTATACAGTTTATATTATATTTTGAAATTAGAATTGAAATTTGTATGAAACAATTTATTGATTGCTATATTCATGACTATCGCGTTTAACTAACAAAGATGAAGGATAAGGCTACTAAGACAAATGCTTTAAGCCAATAAGTTTCGAACTTCTAGTTTTCTTTTAATGAGCATTTTAAAATTGTATTATATATGTTAGGCCTCCAATTTGATTGAGGATTTAAGCTTAATTATGAGATTATTAAGCCGAGGAATAGCCTTACAATCACTTGATGATTTCATTAATTACTAAATGGGAGATATTAGAAACATGGAGATAGGTCCCCCAATCACAAAATGGACATAACGAGGTGAGACTTCACATTACACACAAATATATATTGGCCTCTAGAATCATACTAAAATCAAATTCAAACACAAATTAAGCAAAGCGCTAATTAAACACTTCCACAATCTCGTCTCATAGCAATCACCCAGCTTATATGAACCAATTTAACATTAAAAATTATAGCTTAAGTTATTATGTTTACAAATGTTAAATTAATGTGCACATATATATTTTCCTTCTTTGAATTTATAACTCTCGGTCAGTTTAATTTCATGGAATGCCTATATAAAAAAGCAACCTAAGGTTGTGAGATATATATCCAACAAATATATTAAACTACCCTTTCATACTATCCTTTGAGTGAGTATTTTTTTTTTTTTTATTATTGTTCTCATGGAAATTGGGACTTTTTTTTATTATTTATTATTATTGTGACTTATGAAGGTTTAGTATTTTTTAATTTTATAAAGATGATTATATTTAGCCAATTATCATAGTAGAAATTTCAACCTCCTCAAAATCGTTTCTCATTATTCTTCCCACATTAATTGGTATCCCACGTTTGCCATTTGATCTTCACAATTATCACATCGTGCAATTGTTATCTTTAGCGTATTTTTCCAATTTTATATCTATCTATGCATATATGATTGTTTATATTTATTGTTTCCCTTGCTTTTGCCTTTGTTCAATCAAAGCGATTAATTTTTGCTGATCAACAGTTTGAAAGCAGCTATATGAGCATCTCAACTGTGTGAGTATACAAACTGTGCAGCTCAATTCTAACTTCTTGAATTTCATGTTGAATTCACTATAAACATTTCAATAACTGCACCTTTGGACTTATAGTCTGACTAAGATGAAAGTCTATTAAAATTGTAATAAGAAAGATACAGTGTAAACGTTTGAATCTGTAATGTATTGACCGAAAGTTGGATTTGATTTGTTGTTGATTTCTTGAATTTTTTTTTTTTCTCTTCTCTCTATTCTGTCTTTCGCTTTTATTATTTGGAAAATGGGTAATTATTATTAGGTCCATGAGATTTGACCTAATAGACTCGGAGATCTCTCTATTTTTAAAATTGTATCAATTAGTCCCTAACTTTTTAATAATAGGCTCTCAGGTCTTTCCGTCCACTTTGACCGTTAGTCAACGGAAATAGTCAACTTTTTTTTTTCAAAATAACAAAATTACCCTTTGGTTTATTTGAATCGAACCATCATAATTATTAAATCAAACCTGTGAGTCTCACTTACTATAAAAATGAAAAACAATCAAACAATGGCTTAAACTAGGGACCTTAAATATAATAATATGCATGATAACCAACTACACCTTTAGTGTTTGGACTGACGTAATAAGATTTTATTGTGTAAGGCACAACCATTCACCTTTTATGACTATAGCAATTATCTATTCTTTCAATTAAGATTTTATTAGATAATTACATATTTATTTTTTTATCATCCTAGACAAGTCTGAAAGTTAGAAGAAAAAGTTTAATTTTTCCGAAAAATTTAAATAGAGTTTACAGAAAATTGAGTGTTTATTTGGAGAAATTAACAAAAATTAGAAATTAACAAATATTAGAAAACTCATATTTCTAATTTAAGGAAATGAAATATTTATTGGAGAAAAAAATCGTTGACTTTTTCCGTTGACTAACGCCGTTTTTGGACGGAAGGACCTGAGAGTCTATTATTCCAAACGTTAGGGATCCGATGATACAATTTCCAAAATAGAAATATCACAGAGTACATTAAGCCAAAAATAAATATTTCATTTCCTTGAATTAGAAATATGAGTTTTCTAATATTTGTTAATTTCTGCAAATAAAAAATATGAGTTTTTTAATTTTTGTTAATTTCTTCAAATAAATACTCAATTTTCTGTAAACTCTTTTCAAATTTTTCGGAAAAGTTAAACTTTTTCTTCTAACCTTCTGACTTGTCAAGGATGATAAAAAAAATAAATATGTAATTATCTAATAAAATCTTAATTGAAAGAATAGATAATTGCTATAATCATAAAAGGTGAATGGCTGTGCTTTACAGAATAAAATATTATCACGTCAGTTCCAAACACTAAAAGTGTCTTGGTGTAGTTGGTTATCATGCATAAGGTCACATTTCTATTGATTTCTTTTTTAAAGGAATGATATTACACAAATTGGTCAATCCCTATATTTCAATCAATTAAATTTTAAAAATAATTCTGTCATTAAAAAATTCAGTATTATTATTTTATGATAAAATTCCGTCATTCCTGTTGCCTTACTCTTTGGGAGTTGAAACTGTTTAGTCCCAAACCTATACTAACAGAGGTTTATGTTATATTATTCATTTTAAATAGGCATAGTTTTATTAATTAATTTAGATGTATACAAATCACAAAGGCAACAAGAGCTGATTCAAAAGGTAGATTATCTCTCACACAGTAATTAACAACACCAAAAAAAGAATTTAAAAGCAAACAATTACATCATCTGCAGTAATACAACTTCAAAGCTTTCCTTACAATGAGGGCCTTGTTTAGTTTTCTTTTTTAAGGCAACAATACGTGCAATTTGTATTCAGCTAAAGCCCGCATAGGAAAAACATTCCTATATTGTCCAAAATGTAACAAGCAATTCTTCATGAATAATCCAGTCATTTCCTGAAATAATTGAATACATAAATTAGCAGTCAACAATTTTTCAAAAATTACATAAATAAAAAAGTTTTTTTTTTTTTTTTATAATATTTTTACCTGTTGAGGAAAATCACCGAGTTCTGTTTGAGAATTGATTAAGAGTTTTGCAGCACGGTGAATAGGTGTTGGATCCCTCTTAGCCTTTCCATATGAATAACTTTATATATATGTAATACATCTAAATTAATCAAAATAATATTTAATTAATTGTTTGAGTGTAAACTGACCTGTCCTGCACTAATCAAACCCATCATTGCCCATGCAGTCTGAACCAAATTTGATCGATTACCCTCATATGGAACATAAACCTATGTATAAAAATCAAGTTAGAAATATAATTAACATTCATGTAATAGGTTAACATGATTTGGTCACCTTTTTTGGGCCAGAGAGGTAACTCTCAGCCCATCCACCGTCATCATTTCTTTGTAATTTGAGTAAAAAATGAACTCCTTTTTGGACAGCAAAACAATTTTCATATGTTTTGCCTGCAGCAGCTAGCCCTGTGAGAGCAAACCATGTGCCATATATGAAGCATAACCCCCAATTTCCAGACCATGAACCATCAGGTCTTTGTATGTCTTCAATGAAATGTATGGCACTCGTTATGGAATGTTCGATCTCATTCTTTCTGTAATCAGGATATAATTTCTTGAATAGAACTAATGCTTGGACACAAGATGAAGTGCACTCCACATACCTGGATCACCGTTTTTCATTAGTCTTTCGAGACTTTAAATTAATTATGTCTAGCTAGAATTAAAAGGAAAATAGTAGGACGATAAGTTTATATATTATTCCATTCGGTTTTATATATTTTGGCACTCTCTTTTAGGAATGGATCTTAGTTTAGCAAAAAGGGTATAAAGGTGCAATAAACTTACTCATGTTCAACCATAAGGTCCTCCAAAAACTCCACCGGATTAAGCCACTAGTTAAAAAAATTGTACATGTTAGAGAAAAGCGGTCTATTAGACTCATGCATAAGAGACCAAAAGTATTAAGAATTAAGATTGTGTAAAGATTTGATAATCATCCACTTAAACTATAGTTTAAGTTGAATAGGAATAAATTAATTTTTATATTTTCAACACACGAGCAATTTAATTTGAATTAGTTACCTCTAACCACAAACTTGCTCCCGCAGGCTCCCAAGCAGGGAAACCGCCATTTTTACTCTACGATAGTTAATAGATTGATGTAGAATAATAATTAGCAAAAACTATAAGTGAAATAGCAAAATCTACTGAGATATGCTTCTTTTTTCAGAGAGGATCTTGAGAATGGTATATAATGCTGTCAGTTTATTACCTGCAATGTAAGTAATAGATCGATAGAATCGTATAGCTTGACAGTATCCAGTTTCTCTCCAACAATTTCGGAAGGCATTGTGGAGAAAAGTAAACAACACTGGTGATCATAACACAATTTAGTAATAATATATTGCAGAAATTACCATATTTTTAAATTCAGAAATAATCAGATAATTAATTACCTTCAAACCTTCTGCTGTGCAATCAGAAACTTGCCACCCATGATCCTTATCTGAGAAAGTCCAAGCTCCTTTCGAGAGATGACGATACATTCTTTTGAAATCGCCGGAAGGATTCTCTGTTACCTATCAAATTGTTTGAAACAGGATAAACAAACAATAGTAAAAAATATTGCATTTGCATATTTTATTCCTAATGTTGTAAGAAGAAATTTTAGGAAAGAAAATTAGAAACCTGAGAATTCTTTATAAAGTTGTGCCCTTTCTTAAGAGTAGGTCCTATTTCATCATAGAGGTTACTAGCAATTAGAGCTTGAAGAGCGAAGCTTGCATCCCAAACTTGACTGCCAAAGCTCTGCCAATGATAAAAGTTCTCTGTTGACTATTGAGAACTTGGACACTAAGAGCCATCTAATTAATTATTATTTATTAATTAGTCGAATTTACGATCATTATTTATTATTATTAATTTTAACTTAATTATAATAAGTTGGGCTTAATTTATACAAAATAATAATAATAATAATTTAAATCAATGTGGTAGGCTTACCTTCCCCACACCTTAACATGTACTAACCTGCATTTTTATTCCATCTCCTCCAACCCACATGTAATCCAAAATTCTTGCAAGATGCTTCTTAAAAGCATCCCCATGGGGATCTTCAACCCAACAAGCAAGCATGCATAAAGACTGTGTTTCATTTCAACCACCAAATAAAATTAATCCAAAAAGGAAAACGTTAATATAGATAACACACTAATATTGCTACCCATGAGATGACTCTTATAGTTACCTTTTCAATACTTCCGATCGTAATGTATCTACTGTTCTCGTCCTCATAATGGATGTGATCCATTGTTATTTTCAGAGCTTTCTCTCTATATTTATTGAAAGGCCACATATTTAAAATAGGCTCACCGATTTTGTAAAGAGCATCCCACATTAATTTTTGTATCATTGGGTGAGGATAGTAGTTATCCTCCTACAGTACACAAGAAATAGCATAATCAATTTGATATTTGTATGACATTTCTATTAATGCCTTTAGATTTTACCTCTGAACATAGATGACGAAGATGCTTCCATTTGATTTCGTTGTAAGATTCATTATAGATTTCTTCCCTTATTTGTAAAATGAGAGGTGTGATTGGACCCACAAATTTCTTCCCGTACAAGTACGACATAGGCATGTAAGTTACTCGACAGTAGCAAAACATTTTTGCTGTATGATCATTAAATTCTTAGAGATATAAGCATTGCTAAAATGGCGACCATTTTTCTATTAATTGCTTACATCTAAAGACAAGACTAGCTGGGACCAACTGTTTTTGGTCGCTAAATTGTCACTAATTATTTTTAGTGACCAAATTCCTTATTTAGCGAACGATTTGAGTGGTCCTATAATGATAAAAACTTAAATAAGTAGAAATATGATTTCCGAAACCTGGAATAGGAAAAATTGTTGGCAACATCCAGAACTCTGGAGGCATAGGATTGCATCCTACCCACTCATACACGCCAAGTATCTGTACATATTTGAGTTCATGTGAATATTCGAAATTGATATGAATATGTTACAAAATATACACTTACTGATAGCCATGTCTTTCCCCATGAACATATGTGAGTAGCACCTCCATGATCAAGAATCCACTTTCTACCTCTTTCACAAGCATTTTCTGGTCCGCCATCGCGTCCTTCGCCAAGCATCCGCACGCATATATAGTTAAGAACTGTACAAAACATTGAGCTAAGACCCTCTATATGCAATCCCCATCCACCATCTTCATTCTATAAATATATAAACATAATTCCATTAAATTAAAAAAAAAGGAGAAGTCATGATAACCATCCAAAATTATCAAATCGTGAGTTATATCACAAATTCAATTAATTTGTAATAAAATCACATACTTGATGAGCGTATATGTATCGTAGGATCTCTTTGCGATGTTCAGCAGAGAAAACAGCATTAAGATGGCCCACAATGTATAAGCAGAAAACCTGCACGGTTCTAGTAGAAATTACAACAAAATCTAAATTCGACCTCGACTTAATTTGTAATTGAAAATTTCAAAATTTGGGAGTATCAGTAAAGGTGAATACCAATGGAGGAGTATAGAACAACGGGCCTGAGTTTTCTGCAGGCCAATGGCCATCGCTTGCCTGCAAGGCTGAAAATAAGCGGACGCTTCGTCGTAAAGCGGCGGTTGCATTTTCATACGTAATTTCATCACCATTTTCAATCTTCACTTGAGGGATTGTTTGTTCGAAATTCTTCTCTCTCAAAAACTGTGCACAGTTAAATTGAATGAAAACCCAATCTATATTAAATTCATTCACTTTCCTCTCTTCCCCATTTATTTATCGACAATCTCTCGAACCCACAAACGCAACTTTTCTTCCTTGAACAAATCGCTCCGTTTCTAAAATACCCAGTTTTCTTCGATTTGCGAATTGGGTTATTGATTTAGTGTGGTTTGATATATGAATTAACAAAACAGGTTATCTGGTTTTTCTCTCTTTCTCTACTTCTGGTTTTGCTTCCCTTTTGTGTTCAAATTCTTGGGGTGCATTTTGTTTGATGAAAAATTCTTGGCAATGTAAGTTAGGTTAAAAAATTCAGCAATTTTCGAAATTCTTTAATATTTGTTGTAAGGACAATATGTGAGAAATCTATTTATGTGAGAGATTAAAGCTTTTCCTTTTATTATGGTCCTCTACAAATTTATTTTATTTTTTATTTGTTTATGCTTTGAGGTTTGAGTTGAAGTAATGTATACAAATATCAATCTTTTTTGGGTTTAGTTTAGATATTTTAGTGTTTTGATGTTTTTTTTTTTTAAATTCTCAAAGCTTCGATTTTAAACTTTCTAAGAATCACCATTTTTTTTTTTTTCAAATTTTATGTTTAGTTACAGTTTATAAAATTTAATTTTCTAGATACAAAGTAATTTGAATCATTTTATATTATAGAGTTAATTTTTTCAATTACAATTAACTAAAATAAGTACAGACATTCTAATATATTATTTGAAAAAAAAAATCATCATATTGGCAAAGTTTAAGTGTTTTGATGTTTGAACTTGAAGTAACAATATCTAAATTTCTAATTATTTTGGTTCTAAGATCTATTTTGAAAGCAAAAGGCAAGAGAAGAATCAATTAAAGAATCCAGAATTTTTTATATCCAGTGAACATAAACCGAGTTTGAATTTTCCCTTCCGTTCAAACAAACCGAGTTTGAATTTTCCTCTCAATATTCAGTATATAATTTTATATCTATATTAAAAAAAGTTTACTTACAACATTGATTATTTCTAAAAAAAAAATTTAATTGATTGAGGGAATTTTAATTATGTCCATATTAACCTTTAATGAAGACTAACAGAAAAAGGAGCCAATAAGTAAATTAGACCTAAATTAAGAGATCTCATAATATATTTGTCCAAATATATAATTATGGCTCTAACTTTTACCACTTTTTCTTTTGTGGCTTCATTTAAAAGTAACCTATTAGATCATTTCTTATTCTAATTTACTCTACATCTCAACTAATTGGCTATGTCTGCGTCCATTTCATGGTCCGACCAAGAATCAAAATGATATTTTTTTTTTTTTTGTCTTCTTCCTTTGGATAGGGACAAAAAATGTAATTTTTCACTCAAATACACATATTCAATTTCAGCATCAAAACAAGCAAAAAAATATAACAAATTAAAACTCTTGACATAAAGAGTCATAATAAGGCTTAATTTGAACAATAATCCCTATTTTGGCCAAAAAATAAAAAATACCATTTGAAAGAATTTTGTTCTTGGTATTTTTTGTCTTCTTACCAAATTAAGGATTATTTGTCTAAATTAAACTCATATTCTGACTTTACATGTCAAGAGTTTCAATTAGGTATATTCATTTGTTTGTTTTAATGTCGAAATTGGAGATGAGTATTTGAATAAAAATAATATCTTGGTCCCCGTAAAATTTTTAGTGTGATCCTTGGCCATAGCTAGCCAATTACAATAGGTCATAAAATATAATAATAAACATACAATAGGTCAGAAAATGAAACGAGATGTGTCAAATAGGTGGTTTAAAAGTTTACAATATCATTAGAGAAATTATGTTATGCAAAAGATAGGAGCATAATTATGTATTTAGCCAACTACATTTATACAAACCTTGAGTATTTGAAAAAGAAATTTCCCTGTTAATTATATATATAATAATTAAATATTGTCGGAAAATGAAATATATGAATTAATTGTATTTTTTGAGTTGATACAAATTTTTGTGTGTTAGTTGTTAGGTCGTCTTCAGCAACTAGTAGCATTTTTAACAGTGTTAATGATAAAATGAGGGATTTGTGAAAGGTTAACCCTTTAATGTTTGCGTTTAATTTTTCAATACCGATAAACTTTCTTTTACCTCTTAATTATTGAAAATCCTACACAATAATAAAATTTCAAATATACAATCAAAAGTTCTGTAACATAAATTTTTTTCATTCAAATTAGAAAAGTTTTGTAACTTTACTCAAATTATAAAAGTTTACGTAACGTAATTTTTGTATTCAAATTAGATAATTTCTGTAATGTGACTTTTCTTTTTAGAAGTATATGTTAATTATTGAATTTTTTAACAAAAGAATAGTTATTATTCTATCATATAAAAAATATTACAAGTAAAATTTTGAGAAATAAATAAATAATTTTTTACTAAAAATAAATATAATATTTTTAAAAAGTAAATATATTTTTTAATCATAATATACTTTAATTATAATTCACATTTTATAGTTAGAAAATATTTATAAGAAATTATTTATTCAGTATTAATATGTGTTCGTTTTAGTACTTTTATTTTTCAAAAGCAATTTTTAATAAAACACGTTTATTATAAACTATTTCATTCAGTCCACTTTAAACGGCCTAATGTACTTATATAATTTTGTATTAATTCTATAAAAGAAAACTTACCTAAATACCTTCATTTGATAACTTAAAGTACAAAGTGTTTACATTTTATATTTCGTAGGTATCTTAAATAAGTGTAATTTAGGAAAACTATTAATTATCATTAATTAAGCTACTTAAAGTGGTAAAAAAATTTGGAATAAAAGTGGAAACGATGGATTACTACATGAACATGCACGTAGTTAAACACTAATATAAAACATTTAACAACTAGGAAAACAGCTACTTCAATCACTATTTTTGCCTAGCCATAAAATATTTGCTTGGAAAACAGAACACTTGAAAAATGCGAATGATTAGTAGTAAATTTGTTTTACGCAGCATGCAGTAAACAAACAATAGCAGAATCCATATGCATATGGTGTTTTGGGAAGGCAATAAAACAAAGTTCAAAAAGAGAGTTTCTAATTTGGACCTGAAATTGCCATAAAAGATCAGAGTCTGGTTTGATCTTAAAACGATTTTTCCAATAGTTCTGACGAGCCTTTTCGACCTCTGCTCTCTCTTCAAAACTGCCAGCCTCAGGATCAAACTCCCATATTTGTCTTCCAAGAAAATTGTTTGTACTGAATAGGTAAGGATCATTGTCTCCATGAGCAATCCTAAGCCTCCACATATTCTTTTTTTTTTTTTGTTTTGCAAGTGTTCCTCTTCTTTTATAAACTTAGTGGAGATGAAGAAGAGAGCAAGAAAACAAGAATTAATAATGTTGAGTTGATGTGTTTTATAGGTACAGTAAGAAGTGAAGAGGAAGTTAGTAAAAAAGAGAGAAGTTGCACAATAATGACTAAACACAGAAACATACGATACCTCGGTGCATTTATACGAAACCACGGTGCATTTATAGGGCACGCAAACTAAAATATGAAAGCATAAAAAAATGTTTTCCGGTACCCAACTCAAGCTTCAACTAACTAATAAATATAGCAGCTCCCACCTACATGTTTTCTGTGCTCAATTATTGCCCTCCTTTTTGTATTAACTTGGTTCTATGCTTCCTCTCCTAAAACAATAAGGGCTGTTAATGCTACAGGTGGTTCGTCTCCCCAATTTCAACTTTTTTTTTTTTTTTTTAAATCAAGTTTTAATTTTCATTGCTATAAATTTTAGAGTCAAATTTCATAAACTACTGTTCTCTTTTATAATAAATCTCAAACTGTGCAAAACAATTCAATACTTGAATAAAAAAAATAGATACATAACCGCTAATCAGTTCCCGTTAGAAACACAAATAATTATAAATAAATAAAAAACTTTCTGAAATATACTGAATATAATCTGAATTATATTCAAAATGAAAAATAAAAATATTAAAAAATTAAAATTTATTGAATTATGAAATGAAATATATGTAGATTCAATTTCATAATTAAATAATTTATTTTTAAAAATATGTGAATCGTATAAATCATATTTCTTCAGCAAATAACAATAATACAATATCAATATAGTTTCTATAGAACTTAAGCGAGCACTAGACAATTTATTGTTTTTCCATCTAACTTGTTTGGTATTTTCCGCTAATTCAAGAAGGAAAAGAACGTCCCTTTACCAGCATTATAATGACATGATGATGGTGATGAAGATTTTTTATAATTATTGTACTAATATTTAATATTTTATAAATAAAATTTTAATTGAATTACAACTATTATTATTTTTAGAATGTCAATTATTATTATTACTATTATTAATTAATTAATAAATTAAAAAATATTAATTAAAAATAATTTAATTTAGTATTATATTAATAAAATTAATATAATATTAAACGGCTATCAGCTATAATAAAAAAATTCTGGACATAAACTTATTGAAATAACATCTGTTTAAGGTTTTCAACCATTATTAATTACTGATTTTAAAATTTATCAAATCTTAAACTCTAACTATTAGATAAGCAACAGCTATCAGCTGATGAAACAGTTAAACCAAACAACTGTAAATAAGAATTCAAAATTGAAAAATTTAAAAATCATAAAAAAATAGGTATTCATTAAAAAAATCGTCACTCTAATTTATTATTTTTCTCAAAAAAATTATGGAAAAACCTATACTCGTAACTAAATGACCCCGTTTAATTCAATTATCAAAATTTAATTAGGTTTTCAGATGTGAGGTGAAATAAACTAATTTTAAATGGAAATAAACTATTAATGTATAAATAAATAAACAAATAAAATAATAAATAATTATAAATAGAATTAAACTATTAATACATAAATAAGAAATTAAAAAAAAAATCAACTCAAAAGAAAACAATAAGAATAAGAAATTAATCAAAATCACATATATGTATTAGTTCAATATCGGCAATTTATTAATACACAATTTATTGTAAAATTGTAGTATATACACAAAGTAATAAGTTTGATTTAACTAAATACCTTTTATATTTATCGCTACTTTTATATCACATTTTAGGACTCTTTTACAAATATGATTTTATTTATTTATTTATTTATTTATTTATTTATTTATTTATTTTCTGAATTAGTTACTTGAAAATAAAATTATTTTTCAAATTAGTTGTTGAAAATACATTTATTTTCTTTTTATTTTTTTAAGTGTCTCTTAGTATTACCCTTGGAGCACCACCAGAAAATAAATTTATTTCCTTCCACTTACGATCGTCATTTTTTAAAAATAAATTTATTTTCTTTCACTTTCGGCCATTATTTCTTAGAAATATATTTATTTCCTTTTATTTTCTTAACAAAAGTACATAAATAAATTTATTTTCTTAACAAAATTAGGTAACCACATTTATTTTCTTACATTTTCTCATAATTTTAGGATAAGTTTGTTAATGTACAAAATTTTTAGGGGTCAGTTTGTAATTTTTCAAAAAATAGGAGTGAATGAGGTTTTTAATCTTCTTCTTCCTTAATATCCACATTTGTTTTTCCTTCCTTTTTTTTCACCCCGCCATTTTTTTTTTCACGCGATCACCATTCCTAGGTGAGCAATGGGATGTTGGAAATAAAGTTTTAAGGAGGTGTGGAGAAAGTGTTTGATACTTAAGGAGAGAGAATAAATTTTAAGAAGAAGAAGCTTTTTATTACTTAGAAACTTTCTTGGAACAACTTGATTTACAAATGAAAGGGGAAGGAGGTATTTATAGCCTCCATGATGCAAACTTTCTAGATTATTCTACATCTAGAGAATTCTAAAATCATTTTATTACAATTATCTAGATAATTTCATAGAAATATCTAGATACGTATTATCTAACATATTCTAGAGTATTCCTAAGGAGGTGGAAAGCTAAAGAGAATTCTAGAACATGGATCAAGTACTAGGTTTGGCCCAATATTAGAATATTAGATTATTAGCCCAATAATTATACTTGATCTAAAATCAAGTTTACTTTTCAACATATAATACATTTTTCAAGCTTTTCTTTAATAAAGTATCTATCAACATTTACATGCTTTATTTGGTCATGCTGCACAGGATTATTGTGGCTCGATTATCACACATTAACTCACAAGTATTTGCTAGAGAAAAACTGATCTCCTCGTAACTTCCTCAACCATAATACCTAAGTCAGTCCTCTAGCAATTCTCTGAAACTTTGCTTCGGCGCTTGAGAGTACTATAACCTTTGTTTTTTACTTTTCCATGTGACAAGGTTTCCTTCTACAAGAGTAAAGTATCCAGAGGTTGATCTTCTATCACCGGGTTGCCTACCCAATATGCATCAGTGAATGCTTGAATTTTTAGGTGACTATGCTTCTGGAGTGTTACCCCTTTTCCCGATGTTCCCTTTAAGTATCGCATAATCTTGAGTGTTGCTTCCATATGATCTTCTGTGGTTTGTGCATAAATTAACTGACTATTCCCACTGTATAATCTATGTCTGCTCTGGTGTGTAACAAATATATAGTTTTCCTACCAATCTCTGATATTGTTCTTGGTTTGCCATCTCAGCACCTTTTATGATTTGTAGTCCATGATTAACCATAACAGGAGTGTCTGCTGGTTTGCAGTCCAATAGCCTTGTCTTTACCAAAATATCAAGTTTGTATTCTTTTGAGAGAGAAAATTCCCTTTTTTTATCTTAAAATCTTTATTCCAAGTAAATATTTCATTCTCCCTCGGATCTTTCATCTCAAATTCCTTGAAAAGCCTTTCTTCTAAAGTAGTCATCTCCTCCCTATCATTTCCAGTGATGATTATGTCATCTACATAAATGATAAGACATGTCACCAAGTCTTCCTTTTTTTGAGAAATAAAGTATGATTAGAGTTGCTCTGACAATATCTATATTCTTTCATGACTGCAATGAACCTCGCAATTTAGGCTCTTGGTGACTGCTTCGAGCTATACAGTACCTTCCTGAGTCGACATCCTTCCCTATGTTTAAAAACATCTAAGAATTATGGAGGAGCTTCCATGTACACTTCTTCTTTCAAGTCTATATAGGAATGCAATTTTTACATCAAACTGAAATAATGGTCAATCTAGGTTAAATGCCACAAAAAATAGCACACGGATGGTTTCTATTCTAGCTACTGGAGAGAAAATTTTTGAGTAGTCAATGCCGTATGTTTATGTGTAACCTTTAGTCACCTATCTTGCTTTGTATCTTTCAATAGTTCTTTATGACCTGTATTTTATAGCAAACACCCACTTCCTATTGGTTTTTTTCCAAGTGGTAACTTGCATTTCTCCCAAGTACCATTCTTCTCTAGTGCCTCCATTTTTGTCTGCATTATCTGTCTCCAATTTTTGCTTTTTTGTGCCTCTTCTACTGTTTTTGGAATACTTGTTGAGTATAGAGAGGTATTAAATGCCTTTGCTGAAGAAACAAGAACAGGAAAAATAGAATTATTTTTTATTAGAATTAGAATTGGTTACAAATTCATAATCCAAATTGTAATAGGAAAAAGTTTACAAATCCAAATCAAAGTGGACAAATTGTAAACATATAAAAACACAGT
>CANUEY010062990.1:0-39303 GCA_948099555.1 Croton setiger | reverse complement strand
AAACGCCGAGCCAGTATGCCGTCCGCCATATCTCCAACCATATTTACAGTTCTCGCCTACAATTGTCAAAAATATATATTAAAATCAATCGAAATAATTAAAATTAAATACGACAATTCATTAAATAAATTAAATACGACAATTTATTAAATAAATAAATAAATTTAAATAAACTCACCAACGCGATGTAGGCCTCACTCGAGCCTATGTAACCTCCGTGTCCATTGTTGGAGAGTCTCCGGTCCTCCGGATTCGTGATGTGGCGTACTGTCCGTGATTGATACCAAGGCAGGTAATCTTCAGTAGCCTCAGGGCGGCCAATGAACTCACCATCCATCAATGTCTCCGCTCGACGCGCCCATAAGTCGACGTACGCCCTTAGGTACGTCGACCAATCAGTCGATGGCCGGCCCGATCGGGTGAGCTTATGTAACCGCTCATGCTCCACCTTCTGCAGCAGACAAGTGTTTCCGGGTATGTTCTGTCTATACCCGAACTGTCGGGACACCCTACCAGGAACATGGAACTCAATTACCTAAAAAAATATTAGTCAAGTTTGAGAGATCCAAACTGGTTCTCCCGCCCTACATGTCTCGGGTAGGGCAGCCAGAATCTCGAGAGAATACGGCATCCAGTGGAACTATTCAATGTGAAACATTAATCAGCATATATGTATTTAATAAAGAATAAAATAAATGAAAATGAAAAATATATACCTCGGAATCCGTTAGAACCGCAAGCTGAGCCCGATATCCAAGTAAAATATAGCGGGTCACATTACTCATTACTTTAGCCGCTTGCCACCTAAATAAATTAGTAAATATAGTTAAAATTAGAATTAGGAGAAAAATAATATTTCACAGGCCCATACCTCCTCGCGTATGGCGAATCATCGAATATTTGAGGATGTTGTCGTGGTAGTTGGGAATGGAACGTTGATATTCGCTCTCAGGCCCACACCTGCGGACGGAAAATTTTTTCGTTGTTTAATTCTATAAATAAACGTCAACATTCTAAAACAAATAAAATTAAAATTTAAAAAATACCTATAATAGGAGCAAACATCCATGTACGTACTCCGCACGCCGTAGGGAAACATGGCATAACTGTCTGTAGAGGAAAGCAAGTACAGCACTCCCCCAACTGTACTGTCTACAGACATCGAAGTCGGCCACCATCGGCAGAAAAATTAAATTAATGCTGTTCTTCGACGCATCGCAGAACAGAAAGGCTCCTAGCAGCCACATAACATAGCAGTGTGCTCTCTGCTGGTATACCGTATCAGGCAATCCATTAACAATAAGTGTCTGAACAACCCTCTGCAACCCGTGAAATAATAATCGGGTATACGAAATGTCACCGTCCTGCGGGGTGAAACCGAGAAAATTCTCGCAGAACACGTGCCATCCTGCACCGGGCACTGCGTACCGCCCCGTCACTGCAAGTCCGCCGACCCGCAGTCCCATCAACACGTCCACATCCTGCAGTGTCACCGTCACCTCTCCCAACGGAAGATGGAAGGTGTGCGTCTCTGGACGCCATCACTCAACTAGTGCGGTCAGTAGGGCCCAGTCGTACTGTATCAACTCGATCCGCCGCACCATCCCAAAACCCAATTCATCGATAAAATATAATGTTCGTGGGTTCTCCACCTCAAGCAACCTTCATATTGCTTGGTCCGCTCGCCGAACACTGAGGGTCCGATCTTACCGTTCGTCACCTCGAAAGACGACATACGATTGGTGCTCCTTTTGAAGGATCAGTAGATCCCTCACAGTTAGTTCCTGCTCTATAACTCGCTCCTATTGAGAACTCGAAGAACTTAACTCCATCTACACGTAAATTTTGCAACCATTTATTTCAATTGATTATTATGTACTAAATTCTATTATTAAATGAATTTATTAATTTTTAAATATATTATGAATTTATTAACAAATTTATTAACTATTAAATTTCTATGAATTAATTAATTTCTAATTTTATTATTGAATATTTTTAATTAATTAATTTTTAAATATAGGAATGAAAATAAATTAAATGATTAATAATATTTTTATTTAAATTTTAATTTAAATTACATCAGATTATTTACTAAATATATTAACTTAAAATTAAATTAAGCGCTAAATATACTAATCAAAATAATAATATATTTATTAACTAACTACATATTTTTAATAAATTTAATTAAATAATGTCTTATCAATAAAATAATTAAAAAATGATTACGTTCTTATTAAAAATTATTTCATTAAATTAATTGATAATTATTACTAATTCAAATAATTAATTTAAAACTAATTCAAATTATTAATTTCATTAATTAATTTAATTAAATTATTAATTATTAATAATTATATTCATAATATTTTGTTATTAATAATTTTATTTACTTATTTTACTATTAATAAGATAGTTTATTATTAATAAATTTAATTAAATTAAAAAATTTCTTAGTAATAATTTTTTTATAATTTCATTAATTTATTAATTAATAAATCTAACTTTTTTATTCAAATTATTAATTCATTACTAATTATTTAATTAATAAAAACCTATTATTAATGCATTTAATTACAAATTTTATGATTAATATTTGATTCGTAATAATTTTATTGCTCCAATTATTTACTTTATCACTAATTAAATAAACCAATTAATAAAATTCATAAAATTAATACAAGAATAACGCTACTATTCCTAAATAAATATGTCCAAACATTTTAGAACCAAAATTATTTCGAGCAACATTTAAATAACATTTATTTTTGTTTAAGAACCTAAACAAAAAAAATATATCTCTAAATATTAATCTACGATCACAGTTTTATATATTAAAAATTAAAGATTTATACAGATTTTAAAATGAGTAAATAAAACGTACCTTAACCAAAAATGTCTACGAATCTTCTGAGACCGTTACTTTCGTCACATGTGAATATTTTCCTCCAACCTCTCAATCTCTCTAAAAAATTACTCTCTTTTGGAATTTTCGTGTGAAAATGGAAGGGAGGGGACCATCTATCGGTCTCATCTTCGAAGCCACATTTTCGCAAGGCCACGTTGCGAAAGTGACGTGGCCCAATCACTGAGTCCTGTTTGGCTCCTCTGTCCATGTGTTATCCCTTCATTCCTTGTCACGATATTCGCAAGTCTATATTGCGGAACCTTCACTTCCGCAACACCATCTTGTGGACGTAAGATGGCAGCACTTTCTCCTCTTTTCCAGCCAAGTGTCACTTTCTGACTCCTTCTTTCGCGTTATTAACGTGCGGAAGGACTGATATTACACGTCCCCTCCTCTGATTCCTTTGTTTCTTAAATACTCTCTTAATCTTCAATTAACCAACTTCATTAACTCATTTTCGCAAGTTTACCTTGCGAATGTGATCCGGTTACGCATGACGATCATGCGGATGTTGTTTTTTCGCAAGATTAACTTGCGTTAGTTGTAGGTGTTGTCCACACTTTGAATTCCAACAATTTCTGGATAAATAATCCTCAATTATCACTAGCTATTAAATATTAACTTTTAACAATTGTTACTAGTTACACGATCAACTAAATAAAAATGGCTTGGAATTCTATAGTTAGATTTTGAACGATTCTCGTATGGAGTAATGTAATTATTTTAAGATTTTATATTTCAGATAATCTGTCTCATTTTATCTAATTATTTGTTTAAAAAAAACAATTTTATTGTGGAGATAATCTTTGTATTTTTTTATGCTACCTTCATTCATAATAAAAGATAATTATATTTTTTAAAAGAAATAAAAAATAAATATCTAATAAAGGTATAACAATAAATAATTTTTATCTACAGACTAAAATAATTATGAATGACGAATGGAGTAAATATTTTGTTTTTACTGATAAACAAGCTGAAATAATTTGAGACGGAATTAGTATAATTTTTTTTTTAAAGAACAATCTTTTTAAGTTGAAATTGGTCAAAAAATAGTCGAAGAAAAAGAACAAATTCCAAACTTTCCCTCATAATAAATGAACTGGAGAAGAGTAAATTATGCACTGTAGTTTTACCCAAAATAATATTATTTAGATAACCGTAAAAAATAAAAATAAAAATAGGAAATCACAGAGCAAAAGCTCTATCTATTTATTTATAGTATTAATTAATCACCTAAATAAAAGCAAAGAAGTGGTAAAAATGGAAGAGTCATTTTTAAAAAAATAGTCAAACTTAGCTACAAAATCGCTCTTCTGCTCGCGACTTCCACAAATATTTTTTCTTCCTTCCTTTTATAAGCTATTAGCTTCTCAAAACATTGGAACTCTGCCGTGTTCTTCTGACACGGCCTTTCCTCCTCCGCCACCACCGCCGCTTCTAACAGGGGTTGTGAGCGGCCTTCTTATTTAATTTTCTTTTATTTTTATAATTACTTTGTGGTTTTTTGTATTATTTTTTTTCTTCGAATCTCCCAAAATGCATCTAAAAAAATCAACAAGTCTAATCAATCTTCAAACTACCCCTACATTTCTTCCCGCCGATCCACCGTTTATTAACTCCACCGCCGTTTTCTTTGAAATTGACAAAAATGGCACCGTCGTTGCCGCCGCTCCTGAAAGGTCACGACCTTATTTATCTCGTCAAGTATTCATCCATCCTCAGTCTACGCTAGGGCCATTCCAGTCACCGTCTTCTTCAGTCTCCTTAAACAAGCGTCGTCCGCTTCTGCAACGAAGCGGCCGCTCCGCTTCCTCAAACTACTACAACAGCCGATTTGCGGAGCTGGCGGGAGGCACGACGGCGGAGTGTGCTGCCGTTTGCTGTTGTTGTCCGTGTGGATTAGCAAACCTTTTATATCTGACTATATGTAAAGTGCCTGCCGGACTTTGTCGCCGGGCGCTAAGGAGGAAGAGGAGAAAGCAATTAATTAAAAAAGGACTTTTGCCGGCGAGAGCAAAGGGATGCTGTTGCGGTTGTGATGATTCAGAGTTCCAGATTCATCCGACTCACGGATTTCACGACTCTTTTGATAGTTTAATAAAGTGCGACGAGGAAGAGTCATCGGACGATGAGGATGAAGAAGCAATGATGAAGCTAGAGAAAGAGATGTGGGAAACATTTTACGGTACAGGGTTTTGGAGAAGTCCTTCTCAGAAAGAGCCACCTGCTATGAGAAACAGTAATGCCATTGTAGATTCATCTAAAGCTGCTAAGCCTAAGATTAAACAGCTTTAGGAATGTATCAATTCCAACAACTGGTATATAATTTTTTTTTTCCTTTGTTTTGAATCGAATTTTCTTTGTGTTTGTTTTACTGGAAAACAAACCCATCATCCTCTTATAACTGAACTGATTGGGATTGAGTTGAGGAGAGTTTGTTTTTTTATGGGGATAATGGGTTTTTGTTTTTTGTTTTTGTTTTTTGTTTTGTTCAATTATTTGTTTAATTACCAGTTGATGATCTTGATGATGTAATTGGAGCAGAAAAAGTTTGAAAGTGGCTGCTGGTGATTAGATTAAGTAAAATACTTTAAAGATCGGATTTTCTTTATTAATTTATTATTATTAGTATATAATGGTCAGATCTCTCTGTACCAAGAAAACAGAAATGATGATGATGAATGGAAATTTAAACTTAATTTACAGAACTGATTTTGATGGCTTTTTATGTTGTTCTTTTTATTAAAGCCAAAGAACAGTGTCCCAATCTTGTTAACTTAGTTGCATATGATGCCAATGTTTTATGTCTAAATCCGAGACCCTAAATATGTAGTTTAAATTATTTTAGGATTGATGAGAGGAACTGTACAATAAATATAGCAAAATAGTAATAAATGGAACTCAAAATGTCCGAATTCGGAATCTCCAACCCAAATGGCTATTAAGTTTAGTAGATTTAGAAGAATCTAATTTAAGCTTGTAACTTTGGCTCCTGGTCATATTCATAGAGTTGAAAAAACTTTGGAAGTGTAAGGATTAGGCATGCTAAAAATATGTATGTGATACAGAAATTAGTAGTGATGTGATTGTATTGGAAGACAGGCAGAGGGATTGGACCCTTGTGTTGGCTACGAAATATGAATACTCCAATACAAATGGCCCTACTCAAGGACTCTTTATTGTTTTCAGATAGTATATTGAACAAAAAGTACAACAATTCAAAACAGCATCTAACCAATCCTATAACCTACTAAATGCAATTATTTTCTATGCAACAACATCAGAGTTTGTAGAAATTTTTTGTTTTTACTCCTTGCAAATCCTAATTACTAATACACAAATGAATTATCTAACGACTCGATAGTAAACATGTAAAGGAGCGTGTGGAAGGCGCGTGAAAAACGTCCCTAAATCATATTCTTGTATAATTTGTGGGGATCTAGCTAAGTAATTTTCATAATTTTATTATTTTGTAAGCAACAAGAAGATGATAGTTTTGAAATGGGAAATTTGGAAATGATATGAGTGTGGGAGAGAGTAAAGACATGAAGTTTGTAAAGGAAGAAGCGAGTGTCGCAATCTATGAGGAGGGGCAGGGCGTGTAAGCTGTCGTTTTTGTAGGGGGTGAGATGGGGACCCTTTAACCTCTTCTCATCACTCTTCTATTATTTCACTTCCTACATTAAACTTGTCCTTTCTCAATTCCATTCTTGCTAAGCTACTATACTTCCTTTCAATTTATTGAAAAAATTCTACATTTCCTTTTCTTTCAATTCATACACACACTCATCAATTCAGAAAATGTGGCACATCAAACCCGAGTTGCACAAGTCTTAAGAGAGCAATCTTACTAACCATATATTATTCAAAGTCATTTTTCAATTAAATGGACCGGTTTTTTCGACGAAGTCTCGTTTCTCAACCTGAATACACTTCACTTTAATCTATGACACTTTTTTGAACTCAGAAAGCATACAAAACATGACAAAACAATAGAAGATGAATGAACTGACACAGAATCAAACGATCTGCGATCGATTGGGATCAGAGTCGACCAACCGTCCTCCACAACCAACCAGTTGGCCAAAATCGGTTCGCCATTGGTCAGCCACGACTGGCCAACAAGGGAAAGTTCTAATTTATTTCCTTGTTGGTCCGATTCTTTCCTTTGTAGGACATATATATATATATATATATATATTAAATTTTGACAGAACAAACACACCAAAGGATGAAAAAACAATGTTGAAAAATAACTAAAAAATATGAAAATACATAGAATAAATTATATAAAATATAAAACTACAAAGACTAAATACCGTAATATTGTCACCTCTACTATTATCATTTAAGAAAAAATTAAAAATGGAAGCTATTCTCCCTACATTAATTATTTTATTGTATTATTCAAAATATAAAAACGTATTTTTTTTTATAAATTTTTAAATATGATTAATTACAAATAATTTAAAATTTTTTTGAAATAAATTAAATAATAATTAAAATAATATTTGGAAGAAAAAAATAATATATTGTAAATGAAAAAGCAGAATGATTAAAAATAAACAAATAAAAGGAATGATTGGTGAATAATGTAAAAGTGGGATCCATCATTTGTCCAAACACATCAATTAAAAAGAAGAAAGAAAATGAAATATCCACTTTTCTCTTTCCTTTGTGTTTGGACCATTGAATTGTATAAGAAATCTAAATGCCAGAAAGAAACACAAACCTATATAGAGAGGATTAATTGGGATGATATTAGAAAACACCAAGTTTTTAAATCTCAAAATAACTAATAGCCTGTAATAAATGTTTATAACCTGTGCATAATATTATAATTAAAAATAGCTATTTTCAGAATTATTTTAGTGTGTCAAAAACTTAATAGAATATAAGTTTACAAGTTAGGAAAATAACATTGGTAATTTTTAAAATACAAACCTATCAACATCAATAATATCTATCAATAATTTTTAAAATTTTTCAAAAATTCATCAAATGACAAAAAAAAAAGTCGTAACTGTCATTAGGCGGTTTTCCACAATTTTAACTAGAAAAATTAATTAACACCAATCAACACGAATCAATAAACATCAATACAAATATGTAAGCACTAATCAATAAATTTCTACACAAGTCAATGAACATCAAACACTATGCTGTTTAAAAGCTATTTAGATTCATAAATTTCAAATATAGTATTATTTCCTCCTAACTCCAGCGTATTACGTCGAAAAATGCAAAAAATAGTATGAGTTCTCTCTCACTGGTCACTAGAAAACTACATTGGAGAAGAGAAACTAATTGTGCATTTAAATTTTATAGATGATCACCGGAATATCTTAAAAACTAATCTAAAAGCTTCGACATCAAATAGTTTTCTAAATTTTTGGTCAAACATGATGGAACCAGAGAACAATCCATGTTGTTTGAACCAATCGTATTTTGAATACTAAAATTTGCTACCTTTATTGGGTCCAAGCCCAAATCACAGCCCATTCCATTTTCTCCAAGCCTCATACACAAATCCATTCAATTTAAGCTTTTTCTATATTTGGTTGCTTGAACCGACGCAACTCCAGCCTTTTTACCAGCCCAGTGACATGGTTTCTTATGCCCATAGGTCGTTCTAATTCTTAATTGCATTTTGCCTCAATCTAAGAATTTTTCCTAGTCAAATAGTTTAAAAATATGCTTAAAATGGAAGTTGAAGCTCAAACTAAAGTAATTTGAATCATACCATTAGGAATTGAACCAGACAGTAGTCAACATGCCCAATCAATAGCTAGCCAACCAAAGAGACAACTCACCCCCTACCAATGTATGGCAATCACGCTCTGCCGTTCGTTGTCGCCATCCAACCAGCCTCTAAAATTTCTCCTACTCGCTACATGGCACCACTTGTCACGTCGAGTGTCACTGCCTCTTTACACAATTTTCCGCCATGTGTCTCTTTGTGGTTAGGTCAAATGTTTTCTAACAGAAGTTTTTACGCATCACATGTGTTGTACTCTGTTTCTTACTAGCACATTTATCTCCTACTTTGGTCTAATTTTCACTTGTTCTGGAGTATTCTAAAAGTTTTGAAATTTTAGAATATTACCTGCTTACTGTTTAAGATAAGGAAACCTGATCCTAGTCTAAACTTTCAAATTAGTTCTCTAAATATCCTTCTTCAGCTTCAATTCAAGACGGGATCAAAGACAGAAAAACCCTCTCAAAACTCCCCACAACCTGTAATCTGAAATTACATTCGGTCCTAATCCTGAATTCAAATTGGATATCTAGACAAATTTGGGATTTCCGGCTCATTAAACTCAAAAATCATTTTTTCCTCTATTATTTATTAATTTCTTTTTTAGTTTATTATTAGTTTAAATCAGTTTACTAACTACTTTATCATAAATTCCAACATGGATTAAGTTGTCTATAGTTTGTTTATTATTGTTTTTACCATTTTTACTGAGTTGAAATATGATTAAATTAGCAACCCATCCGCATTAGGATATGAGATCTACAATTATTTTCTCTTTATTTTTGTTTCTTGTTATTATTTTATTTGTTTGTTGGTTTGCATGCATTATATTATTTTTTCTTTCATAAATTTGGATTTCTTCTTTCAAAAATAATTCTTTTTCTATTTATCTTATTTTTACCTCACGTCTGAAAATCTAGTCTTCAAATTTATTGTGATTCAAAAAAAAAAAATTAAATTTTGTCTCCTTTAAATTAAATCGAGTTATCTTTTTTCAAAATTTAAGTTTTTCCTTTTTCGGATTAATAAATCAAAGTGGCGACTTATTCAAAGTATTTTTATTCTTTTATTTTTATATTTCTTATCCCCGCGTTCTCCTAGCCAACAGCTCCGCCATATTGGCAAGCTACATCTCTCAGCTAAGGTCTCCTACCTTGCTTCATGTCGCGGATCCCATGGATTCGCAGCCACACAGCCCTGACAAAAGGGTTTCAATCTTACATGGTTGGACATAAGAAGATGGGAGGTAACAATCAATTGGTCCAGTTGTGATGAGATTATAGAATTCCAAGTCTTGATGGTGGCAAGTGGGGGGTAAATTCTAAGAGGACTTATTCCAATGCCCTTTTGCTGTGGTTATGAACAGCATTTGCCAATTATGTAGAGGAGGAAAGTAATCAACTTCCATTTTTCGTTTACCAAACCTTATAACTACTTTTCTAATTTAATTATTCCTATTATAATAAATATTTGTAATAATTATAATAATCATAATACATTATCCCAACATTGAAAAAAATTCAGTTACACCAACTGGGCACTAATGTATCTTTTTTTTTTCCTATAGAATAAAAAAAAAGTGTATAATTAATTTGTATTTTTATAATTATAATTATAGTAAACGTTTCGTGTAAAAACATTATATAATCAATATGATGATAAAAAACAGGTCAATTGTATCTTAATGTTAAATGAGTTAGAATGAATGATTCCAAATATATAGGTTAAATGATACAAATTAGACAAGTTAAACATATTGACAGGATACGATTAAACTCTAATTCTGTTGTATTAATCCATTTATTAAATAAGTTGTGTCAAATTAGATTGAACAAGTTGATAAGTCACCTCAAACCAATATATATAATTGGCCTAATATATAATTTGATACTTAACGTTTAGATGATGTTTCGAATGGATCCCTAACGTTTGTGTGTGCATGATTTAATATATCATGTTTCAATTTTTAAACAAATTAACACCTCGTTTGTTGAAAAACCATTTAGGAACAAAAATGTAATTTTTAACAAGGACCAAAATGAACTTTTACATTCTTCATCCTTAGGGCAGATACCATTTTGAAAATTTGTCAAATCCGAATCTCATTTTCTAATTTTGGCACCAATCAAAGCAAATGAATACATGAAATTAGTATTCGATGAGAGTAATCTAACCATGATCTTATTTTTCCTGACTAGTGGCCAAAATATGATGAAAAAGCCATTAAAAAATGTGCAATACCCACGTATCAAACAACTGTCGAACAAAAAAATAAGATCATTGTTAGATTTCGCTTGTCGAGTACTTTAATTTTATGTACTTATTTATTTTGATTAATGTCGAAATTGAAAATGAAGTTCAAGTTTGGTAAATTTTCAAATATTAACTAGTTAGAGGAAAAAAATTGTAAAAGTTCATTTTAATCTTTATATAAAATTTACATTTTAATCATTAAATGATTTTCTGCGAGCGAAATATTAATTTATTATAAAATTAAAATGTGAGGTATTAAATTATGCATGTATCACATTAAAAAATAAAAAATAGAATATTAAAAATTTCAAAGCAACTCAGAAGTGGATTAATAGATTAGGTTGGAATTCCCACTACCAATTGAAAATGGAATATTAAAATTTCAAATGTGGGGTATAATTGACATAAGAATATTCTTAAAGACATGAGATGAGATAAGATACAATTATTTGGAAGTGGGTGAAACAAAGAAAAAGCTGATGCTAATGTAGTGGTGATGGATTGATTATTTTACAAACCAAAAAATAGAAACAAATACTAATAATTAAAAAAACAGCCCCACCCATAAATAAAAACATAATTAAAGGTAAAGGTGACCACGTCTTCTTCTCTCTTTCTCTCTCATAATGCCCTTTATCATCACTGTGAAGCTTTCCCTGAATTCTAGGGTTTCCTTGGATCTCTTCTAGCCCCATTTCCCCTTCAAAGGGTTAATCAAAGTTTTCATTTTTTCCAACATTTGATGGGTGTTGCTGTTCCTTGAGTTTCTTTCCTTCTTGTCTCCATTTTCTGGACCTTTTCCTTTTCTCAACGGAGGTAATCCTTTTCCATTTTACTGCAAAACTTTTCTGCATTTTTAATCATATTGATCAATTTCTCATCTGTGTTTGATTCATGCATCTATAATTCGAGATAAAAATGCCTTCTTTTGTTTTCTTTTCCAACTAATACATTTATAATGCCTGTTTGGTTGTGATGGATTGTGACTTTCTTTATTGGAATTAAAATATTTCGTTTGCCTTTCACTTTATGACGTGATAGATGGAAGCAATTTACTTCTTTTACCTGAATTTTGGATATTTTCTTGATGTCTCTGTTCATTTAGCCTTGTCGCGGTTTGCAAAGATAAGGAGTAATTATATTCTCCGCTCTAGGTGTAGCTATTATGTGTATTAGAACCTGACATTTTTCTTTCAATTGGTGCTTGGCTGTGGAAATTTCAGATAGAACTTAATCAGATGTGATATGTGTTCTTATCAATTTAACGATAATATTTTTCTCTGGTGCTTGTTTTTATTTTGTGGTTCCAAAAACTACGTTCTATGAGCATTGTATAAACCAAGTTTTTTCTTGCCCAGTTGAGTCATGCAATTTATCAGAGCTTTGTTCATTTTTTGAATTTTATGTGAATTTTGGTGCTTCAAAGGTTCCGGAGATGGAGCAGGCCAAGAAATCTGAAACTCATATGACATCAGCTGCAGCTTTTGTGGAAGGAGGAATTCAGGATTCCTTTGATGATGCTTGCAGTATTTGCCTCGAGGAATTCTGCCAAAGTGATCCGTCAACGGTAATGCACCTTTGTATTGATCCCTCCCTTTTCCAATCCTTGTGTACAATTGATTTCCATGTTTCTTTTTCCCAGTTTTGGGTGTGTTTCATGGTTCAATTTTTCTCCTGCCTCTTGCTTTGCAGCTGACTAATTGCAGACACGAGTTTCATCTCCAGTGCATCCTTGAATGGTATGATATATTGCAGTATCAATTATTCTCCTTTTTTTAACAGCTATCATAGAATGATTCATTCTTTGCCGCTGTTTTATTTGTTAACGCTGTTTTTGTGCTTGCTTACATATTGTCTTTTTAGTTTTCATTTCATGATTGATGTCTAAACCTGATTTTATATTGAAATTAGAGAAGAGGATATTTCATTATCAATGTTGTGCTTCTGTTTTCATACGTCTTAAGAAAATGAATATCATTCTAGGAACTTAGAGCATCTCCAATGCTAATATGGATTGTGGTTGATGTGCCACATAAAATAGAGGGCGTGAACGTTAATGTAGCTGGATGTATAGCTGTGGACATTGAATTGTCTCCATTGCATTTATTCTGAATTCTCTACATTCTATTTTTTCTGATCTTTCTTTTTGGGCCCACAATTTGATAATTAACCAATAGATGGAGAGTATTAGTATAAACATTATATAACAGACCATCCAGAAATAGAAGTTCTGTTAGACAATATCTACTGCCACATCAGATAGACATCCGAATAGACATGAGCATTGGAGATATTTTTTTAAACAAAAATTCTATTTTTGCTTATGTGTCAATTAAACTGGAAATTGACATTGTAGCATTGGAGATGTGCTTAGTTTTAAGACTGTGGAACCCTTGTGTTTAAAGAGATAGAACACAGGACCCTTTTGTGATTTTGGGAAAAGAAAATTGATATTTGAATCAACAAAAAAAAAAGAATAAAAAAAAAAAAGAAGAGGAAATGTTTTAGCTGAATAAGAAGAGAGATTAATTTATTTTTTATCTATTCTCTCCATATGGTAATTTGATCCTTGGGTAAATGGAACATGGTTTTCCTGCACAATTGGTTAATAACAGCATTTCTGGCTGTGCTACTACTGTTTTCCATTATTATTTTTAATGCATCTTCTATCTCTTCTTCCCCTTCAGTTGGTACCCTATCTCTTTTGTAAAATAATTGCTTTAAGAATTGCACCCTAACAGTTACTATATAAGCATCCCTCAGTAAGTGCTATATCTCCTTTGTAAACACTAACAGAATTGTTTAGATAATTGCACCCTTGCAGTTATAACTTAAATGTCTGAAAAGTTTTCTGTTAACGCCCCTTGTTTGTCATCTCTGAATATGATAAAACCTTCGCTCTTCTTTTCTGTGTGGACCTGTGTTTGTGGCAGTACTGGCCTTGTAAGATTGTTTCTCAAAGTCTCAAATTATTCTAGTCACTTTAATTACAAACTGGATGCTTAAACTATAGTAATCCTTTTGATGCCATGTCTGCATGAGCACATTTGTTTTCATCATTGGATAATGACTTCCGTTTGTAATTTCTATTGAAATTTTGTCACATTATTCCTTGCTTGAATGCTCTGATTCTTAAGTTTATCATAGTTGAATTAATGTAAACTTACTCAAGGAATTAGTCGTCAAAGGGTAATGTAAATTATTTTGTCGAGGATTGAGATGAAACAGAAAGAGGAAAAAAAAAACCCTTAGACATTTTTGCAATTTTTGAATTTTCAGGTGCCAGAGAAGCTCTCAGTGTCCCATGTGTTTGCAGGACATAGGTCTAAAGGATCCCACTAGGTTGGTCTTATACTTGTTATTGTTTAATGTTTTGTGTTGTATTTTCCTTTGTAAAGTGATTTTGTTTACATTCTTAATAATCTGTTCACAAACTGGGCAGTCAAGAATTGTTTGAGGCTGTAGAGCGAGAGAGGAAATTCAGAGCTGCTCCATCAAGGAATGCCACTATATTCCGCCATCCTATGCTAGGGGACTTTGAATTGCAACATGTATGCTTTCTGTGTATTATCTGTTGGCTGTTGAATATAATAAGCGGTATCCATCAATTATGATGATTTTGTGTTTTGAATTGGAATGCAGTTACCAGTTGGTGCAAGTGATTCTGATCTTGAAGAGCGTATAATCCAACACTTGGCTGCTGCCGCAGCCATGGGAAGGACCCGCCACTTTGGCAGGAGGGAGGGCCATAGAAATAGGCAATCTTCCAATGGTCGTCCGCAGTTTTTGGTATTTTCTTCTCATCCCGGTATGTCTTCGTCTGGCCATGTTTCCTCATCCTTGTCTCAGTTTGGAGGGGAAAGCGAACCAGCTTCAATTTCTCCATCTACAATTTCTGTTGCTAGTTCATCTGCTCCTCTTACATTTCATGGCGATGAACTGCCACATCAAACTCTACAATTTCCTTCTGCTTTAATATCTGAAAGTTCCTCTTCATCTGATTCTATGGTCATGCCTGCCAATCATCAAGGAATTTCATTTGATAATCGGTATTCATGGTTTCCGTTATCATTAATTAGATTTGTGGGTTTGAGTTTGGTGCTTAACATGTATTCATGTACTAATATCTTATATTTGTCTTTTATAGAAGTCACACTTCGTCACCAAATCAAGACAGAGCAGGACCATCAGAATTTCAGTCATTTTCGGATTCTCTAAAATCTAGATTTAATGCTGTGTCAATGCGGTACATTTTCCAAAAATGACTTGCTATTTTTTAGCAGTATTTACTGTTGCTATCTATCTGATGCAATATCTGTTTTCATTGTTTTAAATTTCTTGTAACTATTATTTTCAGATATAAAGAGTCATTTTCAAGAGGTACAAGGGGCTTGAAGGAGAGGCTGTTCTCCCGTAATAGTTCAATGTCAGAACTTGGTTCTGAAGTTCGAAGAGAAGTGAATGCTGGAATCGCAACTGTATCCAGAATGATGGAGCGCTTAGAAACCAGAGAAAATGGTAGGGGCAATCCAGACCCTGTTTCAAATTATTCAGTTGCGGAAAGGAGCAATGCCAACAGTCAAAGAGAGAGTCCTATGCATGGAAGCAGCACATCAGCTTCTTGTGCTACAAGCTCAGCCTCTACTTGAGCTTTAAAGAGTTTTTCAGGCTTCTGTCCTCAGCATATCATCTTTGAAGGTATGGAAAACTTGCTTTCTTCTATTACTTAGTTACGAATGGCATATCAGCACTGTTGTATTTCATCCCTAGCAGGTATTTTGAAGTTGAATGAATGCATATAGACTCCACTCCAGTATACTGGGGAGATAAAATCATGCTGAGGAGGAGATGCTTCGTTACTTGGGTTATTATTATCATTTGTTTTCCAAATAAGTGCTAATATAGACGATCACATGACCTTTTGGGTTGTTTGTGAAGTACATGAGAACATAACATAAATGAGGTTTTATATTTTCAGGTAGTAAACTCATTTTCTCCAAATATGACATGCTGAGGAGAAAGATGCTTTGTAATACAAGCCAGGAGGTCAGCATTCACTGAAAACTCAGTGAATAACAAAGAAAGATCCAATCTGGACAAATTTATGAATGGCTATTTGTATGTAAATTTATTTAGCGCACAATTATTTGTATCCACGGAAGAAAAAAACAGATTTAGACAAGAAAAAATGGTACACTTGCACATAAACATATGTATTAGAACTATGAATGCATGGTTCGACTGTGGCACAACTTTTAGTAGTAAATCCTGAGCTTTAAATGCAATCATGATGCATTATTGCAGAATCTTATTGAGATGGAAACTAATTTCTGTGGAACAAATGGTTGGTATGATTTTGGGGGTCTAGTAAATTTTGATTAGCTCTTAAGCTCTTAAGTTGCGGTGGCTTCACTGAGTAGAATTGCTAAAAGAGGGTCTGCTTCACTGAAAGAGTCACCATTAATTATGGAAAATTATAATTTTGTCATCTAAGCTTTTTTTATTTTAAAAAATTTATATTATTTTATTATTATTATTTTGGGGAACAATATTAAAAATCAACGAGTTATATTTCATGTTTTGATTATATATATATATATATATATATATATATGACATAATACTATTTCTATCATTTATTTTGATTTTTCTTTTTTGTTCTTTATATAATAAAAAGAATCAATGTCTAATAAACGCTAATATTTGAATAATTATTTTTTATTTATTTAATAATTATAGTTCAAAAACGATGACTTATTAAAAAATAATTTGTTATCATTAGCAATGCAGCTTATTTGAATAATCTTCAGCTTTATGTTGTGTTGATAGAAGATATGGAAGGATGTTTGGAGAAGACGCAAATGTCTATTGGAGCTCAACAGGTTGGTTGTGTTTGTTAAAATTTTATTTTAGTCCCTTATTTATGTTCTGTTCTTCAATCAAATTCTTAATATGGGCTAGACTCCAGATGATCATTTTTCCTACTGTATGTCTATTTGTTTATTCTCGTATTATTATTTTTCTTTGAAAGAAAATATTAGAGATTATTAATTGGCAACTAGTCCTATTATTTTATTTAAATTCTGTATTAAAAAATAATTTTCACAGTATCAGATTTTGTTTTTTACATAACTAACATTTACGAAAAAATATTTAAAAGAAATAGAATTGAAAAGTTATTTTATTTTTGGGTTGGTGGATTAGTATGTTAATTAGGGAGACAAAACCATATATTTTATCAGATTTGAGGAACAATTTTATAATTATACATGAATTTAATTTATTTATTTTTCATATATAGTAGAGGGTTTTAAATATGGCTTCTCATAATCCTCACCAACTACACACATTATTAATTTAAATTAACTTTCTGAAAGGACTTTACCAACAAATATCTTTAGGAACGCACACAAAGTTGGCGTACTATAAAGGAATAAAAGAAAAGTTTAGGTATTCAATTTCACTATGCACATTTGTACGTGAAAGTTAGTTGTCCCATTTTTTTTATCATTCACTTCTATATTTGGTCAATTTAGTCATTTTAATCCAAGTTTGGTTTGCTATCTTTATTAAATTGATTAACAAATTGCTAAATATCACCTATACGAACTTAAATGAATTCAAACTTATAATTCTAAATAGTACTTTCATTGTTGGCTTAAAAATGAAATTATTATTACTAAAAAATAAAAAATTTATATATTAAATTTTTTTATTTAGTTTTAAAATACTACAATCCAATTGAATTCTTCTCATATTGCTTTATAATTAGGAGTGATCAGAATTCAGTAATTCTAAAAAAATTCAGATTTGTTCATAAAAAATATTATCATTTATAAATTTTGACAATAATGATCAGTAATTGTAATAGTAAAAATTTATTACCAAACCAAAATTATAGTAACGGAAACCTGCATTATTATTGCTGCCATCTATTACCTCACCAGTAGAATCGTTGGAGTTTCTATCGGTAGCGAGCATACCATTACTGAAAAATCCAACTTAATAAAAAATCAACAAGAACTACATCATTAGGTTCGAAATTTAGAGAGAAACTCCAAAATATCATCCCCTCTTCCCGGTTCATCATATTTCGGTCAAAAATTCCCAAAAACCATTCAAGCAATAGAAAAACATAGACATTTGTAAAAACTGAATATATCAGAAGATAGATCGTGACGATAGGAGTTGGTGGTATGCTCAATTTTGGCCAAGCGTTCTAGTTGTCTTAGGTCTTAAAGTTTCAGATCATGATTTCTTTCTTGTGTGGTGGCAATGAGCGGTGATTTTGGTACCGTGTTGCTCGCCGGATAAATGCGTATCCATTGAGAATGGAGTTGATGGTAGACTGTGTCAATGGCGGTAATAGCAAGGAAAGGCACAATATGAGTTCTCACCACTTCTTTTCTTTCGATGTAATAGTTTGTTATTTTTTTTTTTAAAAAAAAATATTCATAAAATCATTTCTCTTTTTCAGGTTATGTTATTTTCTTATAAATATGAAAAAAAAATTAACAATTAAAAAGTATATAGTTCATTACAATAAAACATAAATTTACTAAGAATATATATATGCTCAGAAAGTTTACAGAAAATGTATTTGCAAATAAGTTAGGAAGGGTAGCTTAAAATCGTTTGGTGTTAAAATTTATTATAATTAGACCTCACTTATCCTAAAATTGGAGTTAATGGAAAGAGGATTGTTCAAATCCCTTCTCAAGGGTAACCGGTCCCAGTTAACACTTGCTAACATGAGTCTGCTTTACATATTGAACAGATCCGAATCTCTTCATCAGTTTCGGTCTTGTGGGAGGTTTAGCCTATGATCTAGCCTATTTGGCATTAATCATCTAATACTATATTAATGTTTGGCCTAATTCATCATGAAATCCGAATTAATAGTAAGATGATTGCAATTTTACTCATTTTTTTACCTATATGGAATTCACATTCCTAATAAAATCAACTTCCAAGAAAATAATTTTTTTTTTTATTTACCTTTCCTCCTCTATAGCTTAGGAAGTTACTTTCTTTCTACATAGAAAATTGGAATGTCTACTACTTGGGAAATGGCATTGATAAAATAAAATAACCGAATGACTAGATTTATTTACTTCTTAAGAAGTTGCACTTTTATAATCTACTTACTCCTCAATCATACTATGTTTAAGTTAATTGGTACTACCATTAGTACTCACTATCAATGATTGGTAATCGATAGAAAAGTTGTAATTGTGAAAAGAGCAAACGTTTTAATTAATTACCAAAAATTCGATAATAATAGTAAAAGGTTGCTCTCCCTATTTATAATATGTCTTAGGGATGACATCAAAATTAACTTTCTTGGTTACCTTGCTAACAAAATTATGAAATAACTAATAGGATAATAAACGGTTTATAGAAATAAAAATTGTTAACCGGCATAGTTATGAAACAGTTATAGAATTGAACATATTGTAACTGCCAAAATTGTAATTATTATCTGCTTATTTTTATGTTTATGGAACAGTTACTAGCAAATTTCAATCACAACCATTAAAATGTATATAAAATATCTAAACATGTACTATAACTTATAATTAAGGTAAAACTAATAAAATATGAATTTATAATTTCTACATTATGATTTTCATAGAATAATTTGTTTTATTTTTTATTAGTATTTTAATGAACTTATTTTATTTTTGAATTTCATATGCTATGTAGTTATAATTTTTTTTTTTAAGAATAGAAAGGTTTAAGAATGTTGTGGCTTTTAGCCATTAAAATAATTTTTTATTAAAAATATTGATTTATTTATTGTGATAATTTTATTAAAGGTTTTAATAGTGACATATGAAAAAAAAAATTGAAAACTTTAATCAGTTAATTGTGATATCCGCAATTAATACTAATAGTTATGAAACAATTATGAAAATAATTTTTAAAATTTTGGTAGTTACGAAAAGGTTATAAAATTTCTATAATAAAATTATTAGGGTTATGAAAATAATAAATTATGCAGTTAATCGATCCGTTGTATATTTATTTTATCTTATGTTAATTGGTCTTACTTATTTTATCTTATGTTGCATTGAAACGGAAATATGGCAAATGAAAAAATGAAAACAGGAAAACGATAATTTCAAAAAATCTAAAAAATAGAAATTTCAAGAAACGCATAAATATAAAAATATTAAGGAAAAATAATAACTATTAAAAATATTATATACTAATAATTATTAAAAAAATATACCTATATTATAGACTAGATTACCAATAATTAATAAATCTTTCATGCGAAATTAACTTTAAAAAAATTATAAAATCCATAATCGATTACAATGTTATTTGCTTGCTTAAGTGGATTTGAAGAACTAAATTATTTATCCTTTAAAAGAAAATAATCTATAATTTAATTCTTAATATTTACTTTAAAACTTTTATAGTATTAATTTAATGTTTATAATTATTAGTATTTTTATCTTTTAAAATATTATTTAAATAATTTATACTATGATTTAAAATTAGTATATTAATATATTCTTCAATAAACATATTAATAATTTATTTTTGTTAAATTATTTATTGTTTTATATCTTATTTTCTAATATTAATAGTTTGCTCTCTTTTAGTTCCTAACTCTAGTTTCTCCTTTAATTTCGAATTTTGACTTCGCTAGTGGACACACGTATTGAATAAGAAAACGAGTTTTTAATATACTAAATTTACAAAAACTAGCATAATATGAAGAATTTGAGTTTTTGCAAGTTTCAGTATCCGAAATATTTCCGAAACAAGGAATTTTTTGAGGTATAAAGTTTCCGTGCGACATAGATGTTATTTAATTGATTAACTCGTACAATTTTAAGAAGTAAAATAATTTAAAAAATCTGAAAAAGCAAAATTGAATATTTGTAAAAATTTCAGGTATCAAAATAAATATTTTGACAAACAGAATTGGAGAGAGAAAACGTAAGAGTGGAGCCCTACAATCTATACTTTGTATGAAAACAAATGAGCAAAACTGTCGGTGCCACGGGACTAATAGTAATATTTTTGTTGAGCATAATGCTAACCAATAATTGTTTTTTAATAATAATAATTAATTATGTTGAGCTATATAAAAGGTGCCAAAACCTTTTGCCTACCTACCTTTTCTCTCTGTTGACAAAAAAGATATGGTAACCTCATTTACGACCACTTAACCACAAGTATCAATTACTGCATAAGTAAATTAATTCAAAACCATGAATCTTGTTTAAATAATTTAGTGTCTCATCTCAAATTTTTTCAGAGTTTTTAATTTTGAGAATATAGAATTTACATTTTCTATCTTATTTATTATGCGATAAGTTTAGTAACCAATAGTTTACATATAATTGAGGGTAATTTTCTTCCATGGTACCTCAACTTTGGGTGTCTAATCTTGTTATATTCTAACTTTAAAATTTAATTTTGTCGTATCCAAATTTTAAAAAATTGTAACATTTATGGTACCCTAGCCAACTTTGCACTTTTTAAATGACTATAAACACCATAATTTTTTAACTTTTAAAAATGTAACATTGGTGGTACCCAAATTTAATTTCCTTTTCCAACACTGATTGGAAAAAAAATATACACCAAACTAAACAGCTCATCGCGAGAAATAGAAGTGAGCATTCGGTTCGGCTAGAAAAGTTTGAAAAATATTTCAACCAAAAAATTTGATAAATTCAGCCAATTCAAAATTATTCGGCCAAAAAATATGTTCGGCCCGAATTGACTGAATTGGCCGAGTTACGCATAAAATATATTAGTCTCCATTTTGATAAGTCTATATAAATTTTTTTTTTCATTTACCATTTTTTAATATTATTAATTTCTACTAATGCAATTGAATTTGTCAAATTTCAATTAATTCAATTAATTCGAAATAATGTTACTAATTCAGTTTTCCCTACACTTTTTATTAAAATAGTTCAAAAATTTTACCATCAAGATTTGACCATTTTACGATCAATAGATGTATTAAATTAAATAATGAATGGTGTTTGAGTAATGTAATGTGATAGCTGTATGTAATTATCCGACTTTTATTGAATGAGTTGAATTTTGACACTTTTTCCATTAATTATTCGGAATAGTAAAAACTGCAGTCGATAGGTAAAAACTGAGAACTAATTAAATATGAGAAATAAAAAATAAGGTTACGGTTATTTCAATTAACTTACAACATTAAAAGACAGAGTTATTTTGCGGCTAGTTTGTATAAATTAATCACTACTTTGAATTTGCGAGTATTCTAATGAACAAATTTTTTCTTTTGGAAAGTATGCTACTATTTAATATTTTGAAGTTTTATTATAATCTTTTTATCTGCCTTAAATTTTTAATAGCTAAAGTTTAAAACTCTCTCTTGTCCTCTCCTTTCCTCTCCCATTTTTTCGCTTCATCACTAATCATTTTTAAATTATTAAATTATCATAATTTAAGTTATAAAATATATGAAATCTATTTAAATTGTTCATATATTGATATAATTTTAATCCATAAATGAATATTTTTATATACATAAGAGCTGACTAATAGGTTATAAAATAAAAAAAAAAGTCACATTTACTATAAATAAACAGTTGCACAATTACATACACTTAGAGAATAAAAATGTATTTAAAACAGAAATAAACCCTTAAAGAATATAGAACTAAATTTAAAATCTGATTCAGATAGAAACAGATTTAAATTTTATTTAATAAAAAACTAAACAAAATAATGAAAAAAAAAAAAACCAAGAAAAGAGGTAGTTACGAGTAAAAATGCACGATGGCCCCAAAATATGATAAAAATAGCTTTTATGTGGGGAGGGAGAGAGAGAGTAAAAGTTAGTAGCAGTAGGGTACTTAGGTTACATATTATAATACATAAATATTAAATTATTTACTGAATAGAACAAAGTAGTGTAGTATTTAGTATTAAAGTTTTGCAGGATATAAATTACCGTAGAAATATTATATTTAATACAGGAATTAATGGTTAGGTACATGAACAATTTGAATAAAATCAGTAATTCAGAATAATAATATTTATATATGGACAAATTTATAACCATCTGATTTTGAGATTAGATAATGGAAAAACCATTAGTTGAATTATAGCTTAATCAAAGGATAGACCATTTATAAAACATGTATAAAAAAAGATGTGGTTGTGTTTGTGTAACACCTAAAATCCAATGACTTGACAGACAAAGGGTCCCTTTCTGCTGTAAATATTCAGTAATTTTGTTTCTTTTTAGACTGAGATTGATGCTTATGTAATTCCTACTTTCCCAATACTCTATACTCATTAGATTATATTTCAACTTCATATTATTTTTACACTTTTTTTTATAATAATATATTTTAATATCACTTTCTATTTCTTCTTTACCTTCAAAAAAAATAACAAATATAAATCTCTACAAAATTCAGTTTATTTATAAATATTAATCATTTTAATTTACATTTCTAATTTTAACCTTTAAAATTAATAGAGACCCAAGTATTGAAAATACAAATTGCAATGATGTTACGGTAAAATACCTAATATCTTATTCGTCCGTTATATAAATTTATTTTAATATTTGTACTGATATTAAATGTTATTTTTTCAAGAATTATCCTCATTTTGAGGAGAATGAATGTATTAGATTATTCCCTCTATTTGAATGAATGTATTAGATTATTCCATCTATTTTCAAATAAATGTCTCAACTTTCATTTCTCTAATATTAAGAAATATTAATTATTATATTAGAATTATAATATTTAATAGATAAAAATATTAATATATCATTCATTTAAATGTTAACATTGATTATGTATATAGATTCTTTTTATTATGTGAAGGGTTGAAAAGAAAAGTCATTCCCCAATTTTATTAAAATTTAGAATTAAAACACTTATTTCAGTATAAAAATAAGTGAAAGTTGAGACACTTATTCAAAGACTGATGAAGTATATTAAAACATGGGTATTATGATCAATTTAAACAAATATTAATCATAAATTGGAGAAATCATAGATTTTTTAAAGTGTGAGAAATATGCACATATCTTCGAACAGAAAGAATATTATTTAGACACTTTAGTTGTTTTCATAAAAATGTGTCGTGGAGAATAATTTATATTTATGAATGGATATTTAAGAAAAAAATCATCATTTTAAGGTACTAATTAAGGGGGAAGAGACATAAGCCAATTTTAATAGTGTATATTTAGAGAATGCTACTACTCCCGTAAATGGCACTCAACTCATCTCTGGTACTTTGAAGCGGAAATCTTTGATAAAATCAACTAGTAAGTTGAAAAAAAGTCTCCAATATTAAAATTAAATAGAGAGAGTTTTATGGTCCTGATGATATTACCGGTTCAAATTTAAATTAGTGTAGATTGATATTTTGGTGTTAAAAAATGGATGTCTAAACCTAAAACCTTAATAATTTGAAGTCAGTTTAGCTATATTTGCATTTTTTAACTAAAAAGATAAAAATACACAAGTTGAATTATTCATACAGATAAAGTAGACCTATCAAAGTGATTTTGACATATATTTATTAATAGGAAAAGAGAATCACACAAAAGTGACAGCAAAACAAAACATTTAGACCTTTTTTTTTAATTAAATTTCTGTGAAAAAGAAAAAAACAACTTAAGTCCTAATTGCATAGAAAAATAAAATTTCCATTTAGAAAATGGAAATAAAATAAGGGTATGATCCACGAGGTGAAGTCAGCTGATAATGACCAGCAATCAACCGGCAGACAAAACGTCGCCGTTGGGATTTTCAATTTTAATTGTTATTTAGGGTAGAAAAAAGAACCATAAGCTACGGTGGTACGCACCACCAGACGGACAAAAACGATGCCGTAGGAGGAAAGTTATTACTATTAGTGAGTTGAGTGGAAAATAAAAAGGAAATCCTTAGCGTAGAAACAATGGGATTTATTTATTAGGAGGGACACCGACACTCTTTTCCTTTAACCCATCCTCACTCTCCCCACGTGATTCTATTCACTCTCCCGCCTTCTTTACCTTTTTCTCACAATCATTTTTTTTTAATGATAGAGTATATAGAATCAATTTATTTTATTTCAAAATTATGATTTTTTCAAATGTGATTTTTTTGGAAAACACATATTTTATTTTAAATTTGAGATTTAAATTTATCATTAAGAAAAATTTCAATTCACTTTACTTAATGGCAGTTTGAAGGAGGTCATTGTTTGACTTGCTCATCTTTTTTATGAAAATCTATGTAGACAGTTCAAGTTTTTTCTAAATATGAGATTTTTTTAAATAAATTATATTAATTAAATAAAAAAATTTATAGAATAATATTTTAATTATTATAAATATTTTATTAATTAATATAAAACTTATTTTGAGGCCTAATTATTAAAATTATCTATTAGAATACAACCTAATTTTTAGGGTAAAATTTGGAGCTTAAAGCAATTGCTTATTTGGCAGCTCAAGGTGACCCTAAATCTATGACCAATAATTGACACTTAAGTTTTTCAATTAATTTTGTACTGTTAGCTCTAAATCCACGTTGAAATAATACCCAACTCATGTTGTATAAAAATAAAATAATATGACTAATGAAACATAAATATAAAAGAATATAATATGTGTAAGTGAATCACTTTAATTTAATCTTAATATTTGAAAAAAGGAAAAAAAATTTAAAAAAATCTTTTGCAGTATTAATGTCTACACTTGATCATGAACTTGATGTGCCATGGACATTGCCTCTTTCAACCTATATTTTTTGAGTGTTGTTACAGTGGCAGATCTATAAATTAATAATATACGATGATTATAAAAATATAATTTTAAATAAAATATATTTTTATTAACTAATATAGTGTTGCTTTTATATATATATATCAATAATTGATATTTTAAATAGTTAAGTTTATTGTTTATCTTAAATTTATTTTTTCATTAACTTAAAACATTTAATTAAAAAATAAATAGAACAAAAATAAAAAATATATAAATAAGAATAAAATTAAGAAAATTATTTTAATATAAAATTTTTTTATTATTATTATTTATAATAATTTAACTCTATACCGGTGCAAGTCAATAAAATAAAGATGATAATGTAATTTTTATTATTTTTCATTTGATAATGAAAAGATAAAATAAGAAAAAATAAACATTGTGATTGGTTTGGTTTAAGAGACGTTTTCATGAACCGCCTCTAAATAATTTTTTTTATAGAAAAATTACGTAAATAAAATAGGAAAATTATTTTAAATTTATTTTATAAATATTTCTAGAAAACATAAAAAATATAAGGTTAATAAATTGTTGAAATACTAAAATAAATATTTCTAGAAAACATAAAAAATATAAGGTTAATAAATTGTTGAAATACTAAAAGTAAAAGAAGCAAAAGAAATAAAAAAATTAGATTGCATTATTGAACTAGGAGTCGAAGTAAGACTGTAAATTTGTTAGCAAAAATCTTTTCCATTAGACCAATAACACATTATAATTCATTATGTCAATATATTTTTATTTAAACGTATGCTCGCCCTCGTTTGATATTTAAATGTTCAGGTTAATATATTATATGATTGACAATACATTAACTTATTGCCCTGAAAAGTAAAAGAAAATAAACAATAGAAGATGAAGGATTAAAAATAATATTTTAAATTTCATTAGAGAATAAGATAAAAAAAAATAACATAAAAGATAAGAAAATGGATACTTGTCAAATAAAATGAATGAATTTTACTAAATTATGAAATGCAAATTACCTCGGACGTGAATAAATGGGATATTTTTAAATTTGAAAGATAAAATTTTATGGATTAAACTTAGATTGAAAGATTTTTAACAAAGTAATAATTTGAATTTTATTTTTAATAAAAAATAAAAGTAAAAATAATAGACTGCAAATTTAAAGAAAATTTTCAAATTTATGTTAGGAGGAATTCTAGTTTGATTGATTTATGCTCAATTTTAAAGACTTTGGTATTGACATCCTAATTACTATTTAGTGAAGAGATATTTAAGTAAATATAATAAATAAAGTGAACGTTTCAGTTAATTTTTAAAAAAAAAAAATTACAACGCATTTTCTAAATAAATAAATAGAACTAAAACGGAGTTGGAGTTTGGCCTTCAACAAAAAAAGAATATTTGGAGTACCTAATAAAGGTCAAAATGTACAATCCAGATAAATACAAATCAAAGCATACCTAATAAAGAAAAAAAAAATATCTGGTAAGAGAAAAAAAAGTGAAGCGAAGTAAAAACAGAAAGTGAAAAAAAAAAAAAAGTAAAGGGTTTGGTTTGGGTTGAACTGGAAGAAGAGCTAGCAGCTAACGAGAGAAGTGACAGCGAGTAAAGGAGACTGCTGACAGCAAACCTTAATTCATGTACCACTCTTCCGCGTGAGCCCCACTTCCAGCCTGTCCTAACCTCACCGTAAAATATTTACTCTTTTTCTTTTTTAATAAAATAAAAATTAACTTAATTGGTGTCTATTCATTCATTACTTCCCAAGTCTTCCTCCTTCTCTCCCACCCTCCTCCTCTCTAAGCAAATACCAAACACCCCCACTTAACAACACACCATAACTCGCCTTCTTCTTCTTCTTCTTATCTCAACCCTCTGATCTTTCTCACATTTCTTCGAGCACCATGGATCCTCCTATCTATGGTGTCTCCTTATTCCTCTCTTTTCTTCTCTTCTCTTTTACTGTTTCTGCATTGCCCCAATCCCCTTCTTCTAAATCCTCTTCTTCCTCCTCCTCTAATTCTAGTACAGGAATCAATTCTAATTCCGTTCTCGTTGCACTTCTCGACTCGCATTATACTGAGTTAGCTGAGCTCGTTGAAAAGGCTCTTCTTCTTCAAACTCTCGAAGAAGCTGTTGGCAAACACAATATTACTATTCTTGCTCCTAGAAATGAAGCCTTGGAACGCCAGCTCGACCCTGAGTTCAAGCGTTTCTTGCTTGAACCCGGCAATCTCAAGTCTCTTCAAACTCTTTTGATGTTCCACATTATCCCTAAACGCCTCGGATCTAATCAATGGCCGGCTGAAAAATCTAAACCGCTGAAGCATTCTACACTCTGCAATGATCATGTCCACTTAATCAGCAAAACCTCTGGAAAGAAAGTTGTCGACTCTGCCGAAATTATCCGACCCGATGATGTTACTCGACCCGACGGTGTTATCCACGGAATCGATAGCCTTCTAATCCCGCAATCCGTACAACTGGACTTCAATCGGAGAAGAAATCTCAGATCTATATCTGCAGTGCTACCCCAAGGCGCACCTGAGGTGGATCCAAGAACTCACAGGTTGAAAAAACCGGCAGCTCCGGTACCAGTTGGTGCACCGCCAGTTTTACCTGTTTATGATGCGTTGGCACCCGGTCCTTCATTGGCTCCGGCACCAGCGCCGGGGCCTGGCGGACCTCATCATCACTTCGACGGTGAAAGTCAGGTCAAGGACTTCATCCATACACTGTTACATTACGGCGGTTACAATGAAATGGCAGACATTTTAGTGAACTTAACCTCGCTCGCCACCGAAATGGGACGGTTAGTTTCGGAAGGATATGTGCTCACAGTGCTAGCACCAAATGACGAAGCCATGGCTAAGCTTACAACGGACCAGCTAAGCGAACCAGGCGCACCGGAGCAAATCATTTATTACCATATCATACCAGAATACCAAACGGAAGAGAGTATGTACAATGCAGTGAGGAGATTCGGAAAGATAAAGTACGATACGCTGAGACTGCCGCATAAAGTGGTGGCGCAAGAAGCGGACGGGTCGGTCAAATTCGGATCCGGCGACGGGTCAGCGTATTTGTTCGATCCCGATATTTATACAGACGGAAGAATTTCAGTGCAGGGAATCGACGGCGTTTTGTTCCCAGAAGAGGAGAAAGAGACAGTTAAAAAACTTACGGCAGCCGTGAAGGTTGCTTCTGCGAAGCCAAGAAGAGGTAATATAATTATAATTTAATTAACTATCTTTCATGAAATTAATTATGAAACTGCGTAATTAGTTTAATTAAACTAATAATTAGGACTTGGAAAATTAGTGTCGGCGCAGATTAGGTTAGGTTAATATTGGATTAACATTAGTTTAATTTATGATAAGGGAAATATTAGTATTTGTGGTGATGATTAATTGTTTAGTGTTGTTGGTGGGACAGATGAAATGCCCACTTCGTTTAGCTTTTTGGTAAGCTTGTCTTCCACTCACTGTTAGCATCTATTACAAACCTCAAAGTAGCTTACTTGTTAAGCATAGTATTCTTGCCTTGCTTCCATACTTGTAATTAAATTAGTGGACAAAGTTTAAATGAAGATTTAGGTTTTTTTATTCATCAATTAGGTTTTGATCAATGTTTGAATGTGAGGATACTTCAAATTAAAAGAGGGCATAATTCAAACTACCCAAGAAATGATTTTTGGGTTAAGAAATTAGTAAATTTTATGCTTTCACCATTTGAGAAGTAGATTCATTGAACGAAAAGAGTGCCTAATTATGTTTATGAATCGCAAATTAGCGACTGTGGAGGGTGTTTGGTTGAACCGACTAGGAAAACTCAGTGAGTGCAAATTGTGGCGAAAGAGGGTTTGTTTTGAAACAATATAGGGTAAAAGAACATACACATGGCAGCAGAACTAGTTGCGGGGAAATTGCCACCGACGACAAGAACGACAAGTCGTCTGTGCATGTGATTGTACGCATAGAGAAAAAAATGTCGAATAAAATCCAAGGAATTGCTAGCTGTGATCCACATTATTCTCTTACCCCACCACAACTAAGATGCCAACAAGAGATGACAATAATTAAATTCCACACCATATTGCTATTTTCTTTTAAATAATAAGATTTGTTCTGTCTTTTCTCATTTATTTATTTATCTGAAGCTGACCCAAATATTTTTTTTTTGTTTTTTAATTTAAGAGTGCAGTTAAGGAATTGTTTTCTATTTTTCGTCATTTAATTAAATTGCTCAACTGGGTGTTATAATTAAATGAAAATGTACTGTAGTTGACTAATTATTATTATGATATTAATGAAATTGTACTGGCATGTGCAGGGAAATTAATGGAAGTAGCTTGTAGTATTGTTGGAGCTTTTGGACAGTTGAGTACATGTCAATGAACCTGCACAGCTATATATTTCTAAATAATAGTAAAAATGGAACCCATGAAACCAATAGACAAAATGGTTAGTCTCATTTTTTTGTTTTTGACCTTTCTATATACATAATACAGTGTAAATGTAAATAAAATGCTGTAATTTGTTGTTAAAATCAATGTAATAACGCAGTTTTGTAATGTAATTGCAGGAAATATATTTGTGTAATAAAAATCAGAAACAGAAGGGATGAATTGGCATTTATGAGAATCACTCCCCCACGTAAAAGAGAGTTTGTTGTTATATTTTGTTATATTTACTGTAATTACATATCAATTTTTTTATTAATTTTATAAAATTGTATGGCATGGGAAAACTTTGATCATTTTTTTTTTATTTTTAAAAAGATCTTTCTAGTAGTCACGGGGTTGGTGTTCCCTTTTAGCTTGTCTGTGCATCCTTTGCTGAATCAAAACATATAAAGATTTTCTTTTTTTTTATTATTATTTTGTGTTCCGACCATATATTAGTATTTTTGGTATTTGTCCTTTTAGAAATAAAATAAAATTTGATTTCTGTTGGTTGGAGATGAAGACAGCGAAAATTAGATTAGCTGGCCTTTTAGGCTTTATAATAAAATAAATTAAACATTATTTATAATGGGCGATTTAGGAAAATAAAAGCTGTCATTATCAATTATTGTTTCCGAAAAAGAAAAAGAAAAAAATATTGGTTACCATAAACTTTTTGTTTCTTTAGAAGTAGGAATAGTTCCTCTCAAATTGATATAATGATTTGGCTTAGAATTGATTAAATTATTTTTAAAATCAGTATTTTGATATATAAACAAGCAAATTAGAAAATATTAAAGAAAAGAAGAATTTCAGTATTTATAAAAAATAGATGGGCCTCAGCAAAAACAAGAAATGGTTGGTATGCGTACAGCTAACACGTGATTAGGTTATTCCATCCACCACCTTCATCCTTCCATTCCTAGATTGCCTTTTAATTGCGTATTACTAATGTAAACTTCCCTTTCTTCCAATGCAATTTAGGCTTTTTTTTTTTTTTTTTTTTTTTTTTTTAAATTTTTCACTTTTATTTTTTATTTTTATTTTTTAATTTCAATTCTTTTCATGATGTTTTTTTTTTTATTCTTACAATTTGTGACCTTTTCAATTTTATCATCCAAAATGTTGGTTTTGCCACATAAGAAATCCAAACAAGTATTTGTATATGCACACAACTCTTAAAAAAGATATGTAATTGAGGGTCCAACTTATGTCTTGTAGCTAACAAAACAAATGAAAGTGTATAATAGTTGTAATGTAAAAGGTACGCTCTACTAATTAGTAATTAGGAGTCTTATTCGAAGAGGGTGAAATGTAGTAATTAATTGGCATGAAAGAAAAGAATGGCACGTAGTAGTTAGTAACATGTCCCCTTCCTACACCCTAAAAAACAAAAAGTTAGTGTTTTGCTTTACTTTTAAACCATTATTAAACTTGCTTTCTAAGTAAATCAAACTCCTTTTCACTACTCAATACATCAATTTCACCTTTCCAAAGTAACGCTTCCTCCTATTTTTCCCCCCCAAACTCCCCCTTTCCAATAAATTATAAATACATGGTTATCATGTGAGTAAGCTCTAACCCATATGATTATACTATTCGTGTTCAATGTCCTTTTTTTTATTCACTTAAATGCATGTAATATTTTAAAATTCTTTCAAAATTTAGCGATTTTAAAATATGTCCGTAAATAAATGTAAGGGATAATTATTTATAGACTCTAAGGTTTTGTATAATATATTCTGCAGTTTTTCAAATTCGGAAATTGTATTAATAGGTTCTTATGGTTTTAAAAATTGTACTATTAGGTCATTCCGTCCAAAATGAATGTTAAGTGTCTGTTAAGTTGAATTAAAATGACAATATTACCCTTTGTATTATATTTTTTAATTCTTTAAATTTATTATGTCTTTTTTAATTTTTTATGTGTATATTTAATTTTAACTTTTAAATTTTTAATTATTTTTAATATTATTGTTAATAATATTATTATTTTTAAGTTTCCAAGACAAAATTAACATATATCCATCCTTTTGAGCTTAACCCTTCTCTCTCTACATCATCAAACCTTGTTTTTCACTTCATCTCTCATCTTCTTCTTCATTAGTATTGCGGTGGACTAGTGGTGGTGGTGGAGGAGGAGTGGTGGTATCAAGAAAGAAAGTCATGGAAAGTGGTAGTATCAAGAAAGTCAAAAACTGAAAATTTCAAATCTGTTCAATGTTTCATCCATACCAACAAAAGAGATAACTCCTTATCGCATATCCATCTTCAAATACTATACATATACAGGCACCCATTTTATCCTAACTTTTTTGGATTATTCTATTTTTTTCTTTCTGTATCGCAAATTTCTTAAATGTCCTTAATATATTATGCCTCAATTTGACATTACATACACTGGTCACCCAATCGGAAACATGAAAATCATTTAAAACAGAAACATAAAATAGAACATATACATGAAAATTTATCATCTATGAAAACCGAAACACAAATAGAACAAAATATATCAAAACCAAAACATAAAAATTCCACTGGTTACTGAAAGAGCTTCGTCAAGCAGTGCCGGTTGTCGGAGTGAGGGGAACTTGCAATAGTGATGGTGTAGCAACATTGAGTGATGGATAAAAGAGGAAGGAAGAATTGAAGATAGAAACGATCTAGGTTTCGCTTAACTGTTGTCTGCGTTTTAGGATTCTAAACCTAAAATTGAACATTTTCGAGATGAAACCCAGCTCTTTTTTGAACATTAAATTTCAAATAAGGACAGAAATCAAATCACACTAAAACAATCTATACGTAGAAACGAAGCTCATGAGATGAGGAACAGATTCGTACCGAACCGGAGCTAAAAGATGAACTAAAAATAGTGAAGAGTCACTAGAATGTTTCAGAATACATGAAACTGTTCGTATTTCTCTTTCCTGCAACAGATCAATGACAAGGCTGGTACCAAAAGAACGGTCTCGTCAAAAGGAGACAACTAGTGAGCTCAAATTGCTCGTCAGAGCTGTACATCACTGGCGACGGTGCTTCGACATTTTGTATCTCTCTCCTCTAACAGTTACGATTTCTCTCTCTTACATACAATTTCTCGCACAGTCTCTGCTCGATCAAAAAGAAAGGGAGGAGAAGAGAAGACTTGAGGTCAGCTGAAGATGGTGGTGGCTGTGAATAGGAGTGCAAACGAGCTGAGCCGAGTTGAGTATTGTGCTGCTCGAGCTCGGCTCGTTTTAATTTTTTCGAGCTCAAGCTCAAGTTCGAGCTCAAAATTGAAGCTCGGCTCGAGCTCGTTTGGTAATTTCAAAGATCGAGCTCGGCTCGACGAGCTTGGCTTGTTTGAGGCTCGCGAGGTTCGCGAGTTTGGCTCGTTTCCAGTAGCATTCGAGCTCGAGTTTGCAAATAAGTTCGAGTTCGAACTCGTCTGGAGCTCGAGCTAGTTTCATCCAAGCTCGAGCTCGAGCTCATTAATTCTTAGTCAACAAAACATAAAATTCATGCAGAAACATTTTTTTTAATCAATTTCAAAGTCCAAAATTCAATAAAAGCATAATAATTCAATACAACAACAACATAACAAACATACAAATGAAGCAAATGAAATAATTATTCATAAAATGATACAAATATTAAAAATTTTAAACAAATTAAAACCAAATATCCAACACTCTTTAAAGTTTCTTTGAAAAAGTGATGCTCAATGTAGTATCACCTCATTGCCAACTTCATTTTTTTCCTATAAATATTATAATAGATGAAACAATTATTCAACAAAAATATAAAAAAAAAACTTGCAATTAATTTATTTATTTCAATGTAAACTTACTTTCTTTTTACGCTTTATTCCATATGAAGCTCGTAACCAGTCAGCTCCACAAATAAGAACTTGGACTGTTTTGGTTGATAAGGATGCACGATATGGATCTATTACCCTACTTCCAGCACTAAAAGCCGATTCTAAAGCAACAGTTGTGATCGGAATCGAAAGAATATCGCGGGCCATCTTTGAAAGAATTTGAAACTTCAAAAAATTTGAATTCCACCATTGCAACACATCAAACTCGACTTCATTAGGAATATAAATACCTTCTTCCAAATAAATTTCAAGCTCAAACTTTTGAGATTCAATGTTTGGTTCATATTGTCTTATAATGGCCAATAACTCTTCGGTTCAAGTCACTTTACTTCTTACACAACCATTAGGATTAACATTAGATGCATGAGTAGTATTAGATGTGTTGAATGGAAAACTACTTTTATAATTCGCAACATACTCATCATATAACATTTTCAAAGTAGTTGTAACAGTTGTAATATTCTCAATAGAATCAGCAGGAGAATAGAGTTTAGGAAAACACCAGTTAATAATCTTCATCTTGTATCTTGGGTCGAGCACAGCTGCTATAAATATCACGAGGTTGCAGTCACCCCAATACTTATCAAACTTCAGCTTCATCATTTCTGCCATATCTTTCATAAATGCATCACTATTTGTAGCTTTTTCGTCCAACAATTGCTTGACTTTGTAAAGCTCTGGAAGAAATAAATTTTTAGTTGGATATTCACTACCTGGAATATAATTAAAATCATTAGAAGCACTCTGTTGACGGCCGGATTTTTCGGAACCCGCCAACGAAAACACTTTTTATTTTATAAAAAGGATGGAGGGTGACAAAACCGATTTTCAGGTTTGCGATGCCGAACCAGTCGGTCTTGAAAATTATTTTTGATTTAAAGAGAGTCGCCACCCGATTTCGGGACACAATTTTATTTTATAAAAATGACTCCGTTTTTATTTTAAAGGCACTGGTCAAAAATTAGATATTTCAGGTAAGGGGGTAAGGTACGACGGTTTAATTTGTTATTAAACCGCCGCCCGGTAAAAACCGGCCTCTGGTTTGTTTTTCTTTCCAAAATTTAAGTTTTAAATAAAAATGTCGTTGCGTGATTAATTTCTAGCGATGTTCCTAAATGGCGTTTTCGGTCATTTGCATAAATCAAACACAATTATTGAAAGCGGTAAAGTTCGGAAATTAAATGCGGAAATTAAAATTATTCTTTCTCCGATTAGGAGAAAATAATTACAAACCGTCCTAATTTAATTACATTCTACCCGAATAGTCCCCGAAATTAAACCCGGCGCCCGAAGTAAGCAATTTAAAGCAATTCATGAAAATTTACAGTTTAGTACCTAAACTTTTCAAAAAATTACAATTTAGTCCCCGGAGGGTAAAATTGTAATTAAACATGCAATTTGAACATTAAATTGACATTAAACAACAATTCACACATAACAAACATGTTATAAAACATTTAAACACATAATTTGAAAAATTACGATTTAGTCCTCAGACTTTGCAAAAAATTACATTTTTGCCCCCGGTCGGGAAATTATTTGATTTTGACACGAATATTACAACAAATTAACAATTTGAAATTGAAAATCTACTCAACACATCAAAATTGACTTTTTGATAAAAGTTTGCAAAATTGCATTTTAGCCCCTGAATTTTGCGTAATTACAAAATTGCCCCAAAAATTGTTTTCAACATTTAAATTGATTTGGATTGACATTTTGGTGAAAATATTGAAAATTACTAAATTGGCCCCTCAAGTTTACAAAATTTACATTTTGGTCCTTCCATTTTCCAGAAATTGCATTTTGGTCCTTCAATTTTCTAAAAATTACATTTTAATCCCTCTTTGTGAATTTTATTCAAAACTGCCTCATTTTATTAAAAGAAAGCTATGCATCCAATTGAAAATGTGTTTTTGGGAGTTTGAAATGAATTATACAAAAATTTACAACTTGGTCCCTTTATTTTATTAAAATTACCAATTCTGCCCCTGCATGCATTTTCACACACAAACTGCCTTTATTCACAAATACACCTCAAACATATAAGAGAGTATGGGAACCAGACTGCTGGATCTGATGCCAATCAGTAAGCAAGCATGATCCTTTAATGACAAAAGGAGACACTGACCAGAGCTCAAAGCATACATAATTAATGCACGAAACAGAAATGGGATGTTATCATGCTTTCATGCAATTGATATACAATTGACAATATGAACATGTCAAACTGGAGCAGCATTGACCTGAGAATTCAAGATCAAGATGACACAAATGAGCAAATGACAACAAAGCTCACAACAATAGCTTCAAACCAAGCCTCTAATGTCCTTATGCAGTCTGCACAACTTACTTGAACAATCTAAACAATAGCTACACAGGCAATTCTTTATCATACAGAAACAACTCATTACATTGTTAACAGAACCTTCAGGTAACCAGTGAACTCAACATACAAATAACAACACAAACAGTTATAACAGTTGACATGAATTGACCCTAAACTGGAGTCTTAACCATAACTGAAATAATGCAACTAGCAGTAAATCAACAACCAGGCAGTAAGGTGTTTGTTCATGTTGACAGGAGAGGAAGTGAATCAAACAGTATGCAACTCATGAAGCATGAACAAAATACATAATTCTCAAAGTATGACCATACCAAGAATTGACAACATTCATGCATTTTATAGCTATTAATCCACATTGTATATTTTGAACAGTTTCATAAACAAGAACCAATTGCAACAGGACAAACTCTAGCAATAATAATATAGGCAGTGGGTTTAAACAGACTTTGTGGAGACACTAAGCTATATGCTTTGGAACCTAAACAGCAGGTATGCAGTTGGAACCAACATGCAGCAACCACAGCATTGACAAATCATGTAGCAAATTGATACAACACAGTTTCATATTATTGACAACAGTTAACTAAGGGAAAGAAAGCATACATTGAAACATATAATGCTTAAAAAGAAAGGCTAAATCATACATTCTGTGCATAAGCCATTATAGACATACATTTCCCTGAGTCAATTATACATCACATGCAGATATACAGAAACATATAACAGCAACTACCTTGCCTAAATTCTACAGGCAATTCACAGAACTCCTGTTACAATAGCTACAGCCAGAGTAACCATGCTCATCAACAACAACAGTCATCACAAATACCAACATTTACCCTGTAGACAAACATTTAGAGGTGTAGGCATGAATGGAAGCAATGAACATAAATCAAACAGACTGCAGCTTCTTGAGGTCACTACATGCATGGCATCTACTTAATAAACAGCAGCAAGGGAAAAGGAGCAAACCAAAAATGCTTTCTCAATTCATTTACAACAGCATTAACATTCAACAACACAGGAATGCTCATAAACAATAAACCATAGCTCAACATGTCAAGAACTGCAATTGTACTCAAAATGCTACTTTCAACAGTTCATAAACAGCAAACATGCCTAGTTCAGACAATAAGCTTCACAATGCAGAACCAATTTACCTTATATTTTCCCCAAATAGGCATCTGCCTTTCATTTTGAGTTCAACAAACGATTTTCACCAAGGACAAATTACTATATTCTTAAAACACAGTTAACAGACAAACAAATACTAACATGTTTCCTCAGCTCATTCATCATACTAAAGCAGTTAATATGTATGAACAACAGGGATGGCTTAAGCTGCTCAATAATACAGGGTACTCATAAACACTTGTATTCCATCAATAACCTAAATATCATACTTAATATGCCACCAAACAAAGACACACATGGTAAATGGGCATACAAAATCCATACTACAAGTCCTAGAGAAGATCAACACAGATTGCAATGCCAGGCAGGCCTGGCTTAGCATACTGTTTCAATACACATTGCAGAAGGCAGGGGAAAATATTAACATTAATAATAACAAACAGTAACTCCCAAACCATTTATTAACTAAACAACACTTAATCATTCAAATGACACCAATTTAAACAACATAATCAAGCTGGAACTCATATATACATCAACATATTAGGTATGGAATGAAACAAACTCGAAACAGAAAACTGAAATTTAAGAAACAGAAGGAAAATACCTCAATTTGAGCTTTTTCTTTATTGCATCTTCAAAATCCATACAAGAAATGTCCGTTTACATCGATTATTGATAAATTCCTATTCTAATTTTATTGTACACACTCAATCAACGAAGATTCCCAATCTGGGAACCCTAGAACGACAATCTCCCTCCTTACAGAAGCTAATTTCTCAAATTAAACCCCTTTTACAGACACTTTACATACAATTCCCCTCAATTTTCACTCGTAGGTTGACAATTCTTTATACCTAAATCGAAAAACCCTAAGTTTTGAAAGCTTTACCTCGAATTCCCTCTGGTTTTCCCTCAGAAATGCCCAACCCCGGTCTCTGGAGCCTTCTGCTCCTTTTATCCTCGATGCTCCTTGACCCTCAAGCCTCTGGATATGGTCTGGAGGCGTCCACGAGGCCTCCTGCAAGCAGCCGCCTTCCTCCAGTCCCCTCGATACTTTTTCCTCCTCTTTTCTTTCTCTTTCCACTTGATTTCTGCAGCTCCAGCCGCCTGGAGGTCTTGTCGAAGCCAGGAGATCCTCTCTCCTCGTCTGGATTCAACTGGGAACAGTTGAATCCACTGCTCCCGTTTCTTTCGATCAATTTCCCTCTGAAGATTGCTCTGCTAGGGTTCCATCTGAGCCCTGAGTTCCCTTCCCTCGATTTCGATCGAGGGCTTCAATTTGATTTCTTTTCTTTCTATTTTCTTTATTTTTTTTGTTTTTTTCATTTAACAAAACGACGCCGTTTCTGGCGTCTTTTGTTTTTATCTTCAACTTTTCCTGAAATTAGAAATTGACCCACAGAAGTTTCTGTCCGTTTTCAATTTCACCCTTCCTTCCTTTCTTCCTCTTTAATTTTCCTACAAACTTCCCATTTCTTTCAATTTAACCCTTTTCTTTGATTTTCTTTAAATTATCTCAAATGTTCCCTTCTAATTAATTTTTGAAATTAATTAAAATTAACAACACACTACATATTTTAATTAAAAATTGAATTTACAAATAAAATATAAACATTTGCTATTTTAAACTTAAAATTGATTTTTAAGATTAAAAATCGCAAATAAACATATTTTAATTTCTTTTTCTTCTTTTTCTTCTTTTTCTACTTTTTTTTTATATTTTTGCAATTCGGAAAATAAAATAAAACAATCAAACATAAAAATATTTTTTTGCAACTAGAAGGGAATTTTGAAAATTCATTTAAACATGAAAAGGATTAAAATTTT
>CANUEY010062985.1:0-18421 GCA_948099555.1 Croton setiger | reverse complement strand
TTATTTGTAATTTTTCTAAAGTTAGAGGACCTTTTTGTAATTTTCTATAATTGTTTACATTTTTTATAATTTTGGTTTATTGGGTTTTAATTTAGGTTTTTTAAAGGGTAGTTTTGTAATTGGGTTTTAATTTGGGTTTTTTAAAGGGTAGTTTTGTAATTAATAGGAAATCGGATTGTAATTAGTTTTCTTAGGTTTTAATTTTCCGCACTTTATTGCTTTAATGTTTTGAATTTGTTTTCGCAAATGACCGGTAATCGCCATAATTAGGAACATCGTTAGCTTAATCATATAATGAATTTTTATTTAAAACTTAAAAATTGGAAAGAAAAACAAACTAGAGGCCGGTTTTTACCTGGCGGCGGTCTAATTACAAATTAAACCGTCGTACCCAACCCCCTTACCCGAATATCTGTAATTTGACTAGTTGCCTTTAAAATAAAAACGGAGTCACTTTTAAAATAAAATCTTTTTTTGGTTTTTCCCGAATTTTTCGGGTGGCGACTCTTTTAAACAATTTTAAGACCGACTAGTTTCAGCACAACCACAAAACTAAAAATGTTTTTATAATCAACAGTATGCCAATTGTTTTGGTGGTCGGGTACCTAAAGCCTTTGGAGGCAAAAACGCCACCTATCCCATTACCTGCCAATTACAAAGTCATTGAACAATGTGAGTATCATTAGGGGAATGAGCACAAGACAGAAACCTGTTGGACCCTAAGGAGACGGATCCAAGACTTGGTTGGATAACGGGTCAATCAGACCCAAAACCCAAGCCCAACATCAACACAAATCCATTACCCAACCATAGGGTAAATACAATAGCCACCAAGGAAGAATTGTTCGATCCTTTTAAGTTTTTCTTAGAGATGAATGCCATATGTGTCTTGGACCTGAATGACCTTTCTAAAGAGGTTGATGCCATGACCCAAAGTGGAAGGCAGTATGTACCCATCGTCCTGGAAAAAGTCTCAGATAAGCCCATGGTAGAACTCTTAAACCCAAAGAAAATCTGGTGCTAACCCAACTTAAGAAAACCCAAGTTAGGGTATCCATATAGGAGCCCTTAGCCTCATCCTTTCCTCATCGCCAAGCTCTTTGCAAGGCCTTGAGTCAACTTTAAACATCAGTGGAAGTGAGTCCATAAACACTTATGGCCACCTTAACACAAGCATCCAAAACACAGAACATTGGTTTCTCTGATGAAGATCTGCCAGAGAACAAAGGGAACCATAATGAAGCCTTGTATGCCACCATCCAAACCAGAGATAAGATTGTACCCATGGTGCTTATTGATAATGGGTCAGCTCTGAATGTATGCTCGTTAAGAGTAGCAACCTGTCTGGGCCTTGTGTTGACGGCCCGAATTTTCCGCCGCCGCGGCTCTCTTCGGCTTTTGGGCTGAAAAGGCTAAAAATTTGATTTTTGAAAAGCGACAAAGCATTTTTGTGGTTGCGGTGCCGAACTAGTCGGTCTTAAAATCTTTTTGAGTCGCCACCCATTTCGGGAATCGGTTTTTAGAAAAAAACCAAAAAATTTGACTCCGTTTTTAATTTTAGGATAAGGCAAAATCCGAACCAAAGATCTGAAGTAAGAGGGTAGGGTACGTTAGCCGAAATTTCATTTCGACTAACGCCCGGATTTACCGGCCTCCGAAACCAATTTTAGTTTTCCGAAAAATTAAAGTTAAGACTGTTATTTTGAAAAGCAACTAGCGATGTTTCTAAACGGTGATAATGTCGTTTGTACAAACACAAAAACAGAAAGCAATAAATTGCGGAAATTAAACAGCCCTTAATTTCTAAAAATATTCTTTCTCCGATTCTAGAGAAAAATAGTTACAAACGATTCCTAGAATTTACATACTACCCGATTTAAACCCTGAATTAAATCCCGGTGCCCAAAATAAACAATTTAAGGCAATGATGAAAAATTACAAATTAGTCATTGGAATTTGTAAAAATTACAAAAAAACCTCCGAGAGGGAAAATTGCTATTTGGCCCACAAAAACATTTAAATAACACATAACAACATACAAAATACATAAAACACATCAATTTGATAATTAAATGCAAAATATGGAGAATTACATTTTAGTCCCCCATATTTTGCAAAATTACATTTTTGCCCCAAACTGATTTTTATTACAAAATTAGCCCCAAAAACAGTTTATAAACATACAAAACACATTGAATTGTTAATTTGGTTCACAACATGAGAAAATTACAACTTGGTCCTCGGACTTTGGAAAATTACGTTTTAGTCCTCAAACTCATTTTCATTTGCAAAATCAACCAAATTAATTTCATTTCATGCCAAATGACCAAACAATACCTAAAACAAGCATAAAGATTCAACACAATCCAAAACATGCCAAATTTCCATTTTAGTCCCCCGCTTTTCTAATAATTACAATTTTACCCCCTATCTTTATTTCTGTTCCAGAATTGATTCAATCACCCAAATAGCCAACATGACTCAACAATAAAAAGGCAAGACCATTTGGGTGAGTAATCCACCCAACTTTGAGCAACAACAACAATGGAGGCAACTCACTTCTAAGTTGCATCATATATAATTCAATGTGGTGCAGCAGGGATAATTGGCAGAAGCATAAGACTGATTCTAGACAAACAAGTGTTTGAATGGGATGCAGTAATCACAGCAAACACCACAGAAGCTATAATCACATTTATGAAATCATGTTCAGAAATAGGATGCAACGTATGGTACTTGGCCATGTTACTAAATGCCAACATCAATATTGGTTTAGAACAAGCTAATCCAAGTGAAGGTATTATATGCAATCACAACAAATAGATTTTAAACTGGACTCAATGTGAATGTTGTAGAGATCTAATTCAAATGTGAAATGCAGCTTTACTTAAGAGAGATTCTAAGATAGAAACAGAACTCAGAAAATAGGAGTGACCATGTGTTCATTAATTCATACTGAAGATGGACAACAATAACAGCTACAACAGCAGCCAAAAGAAATGCAAATAGTGGCAGTTCAGAAACATTTTAGGCAGAACCTCACAGCAAAGATATGCATTGTCATGTGGTCAGATTATACACAACCAGAGTAGAAGCTAAAGGCCAGGCAATCCTCAACCAGCAACCATCCTCATGCCAAACCAAAACTTTAGCCTAATTTACCATAAAAACCCCCCAAACAGCTCTAACCATAAGAAGCAGTAACAATAGAATTGATAAAGCAATTGGTTTCAACACTCTAGGGACCCAAAGCATACATGGTGTTACATTCAAACATTCAACTTGAAATAGAGGCAAAGAACAAGAAATAAAACACTCATTAACACGAACATTCATAGTAAGATCAACAGAAGCAATTTTAACATGCAAAACATACAACAGAAACAGCAACATAGGATTGAAAGCGTGCCAGCAACAGAGGTTAGAAACCTCAACAGAAGAAACAAAACAGAAATATTAGTCTGGTTCCCATACATACAAACAGAAGATCATCTCGTAATGACAACAGAAATAAGAAGCAATAAAGAAAATGATAATTAGAAGAAGAAAAAGAGAACAAATTATACCAATTTCATGCTTTTATTCCAAAGCTGTAGGATCCTTCTCCAGGTCCTCAGATGTTTACAAGAATCAAAATTCTCTCTCTAATTTCAATTATTTACAGAAAATGTCCAAACCCCCAATTATAGAAGATATCCCTAACTTAATTTTCCCTAATTTGAATACAAAAACCCCCGATTTAATTTTGAAACCCTAATCCCCAAACTGTTACAGAAAAACTACAGACCAGAAATTCCTAATACAGAAAGGAAATTGAAAAACCCTAGAATGAAGAACAGAAAACTTATATATTTCCCGATGGTTCTCTTTCTCAGATTTTCTTTTCTCTCAAAAATCTTCCCCCCTTCAAGCAGCTCCAGTGATTTCCTTTTCAAGGAAATCACCCGTAGCCTCTAGCTGGCCGCGTCTCTCTTCTGGTTGTAGTCGTCGAAGCGTCCCCTTAAACGCGTTTTCTCTTTCTTCTTTTTCCACTTTCTGTCTCCTCTTCTTTCTGTCTCGATCAAAGGTTGCTTCTCTTTCCTCCTTTCTCTGTTCACTTCGGATTCGATCTCAAGTTTTATCTGTTCATTTTCCGTTTTCGTCTGAACTGTTTCGTTAGGGTTCTTCGTTTTTCTCTCCTCAATTACATTCTATTCGAAGGTCTTCTGTTTCAATCCCTCTTTCTCATTTGTTTTCTGTTTGCTTCAGTTATCAAAACGCTCCGTTTTGATTTTATTATATTTTTTTTTTTTGCTTTTCCGTCGTCAAAATGACAAGTCGTCTGCTGCCTTTCGACCAAACGCAGTAGCTTCTCTGTGTTTCACCGTTTAGTTGAAACGACGTTTCGACCTTCAGTTTTCCAGCTCACGCTTTCCTCCCCAGCATTTTCCAGAATTAGACTTTGGCCCACAGTTCTTTTCTCCCGTTTGCAATCATGCCCTTCCTTCCCTTCTTTTCTTTCCCAATTTTCCTAACTTATTTTATTTCATTTCAATTTAATTCTTTTCTCTATTTTTATCCAAATTCTCTCAATTAAAACCCTTTTAATTAATTTTCTAATTAATTAAAATTATAAACATAAAACATCCTACGATTAAAATTCAAAATCAAAATCAATTGAAAATAAAATATAGAACATTTGCCATTTTAATCATAAAATTCATTTTTAAGATTAAAATCAAAAATCGTTCTTTTTAAATTCTTGTTTTTTTATATTTTTCTTTTGCAAATTGAAAAATAAAAACGCACCGAAAAACATATATTTTGGTAAATAGAAGGGAAATTTTTTAGAATTTCTTAAACTGCGCCAAGGATTAAAACATTGAAAAATATTTTTGGGAAGAAGAAAATCGAGCTGATCGGAATTCTGGATATCTCAAGCTTGGAACGTTGATCATCATTGGTTATTTTTCGGGGGCAAAAATCAAGCGTCTACACCTTGGAAGTTTCTGACTTTACACCTTCAAACCAGATAGTCAAAGCCTATGACAATACTCAAAAAGAAATTTTAGGGGTTATAACACTAAAAGTAACAATTGGGCCAGTAGAAATGGAAGTCCCATTCCAAGTAATTGATGTACTTACCAGCTTCAATCTCCTCCTTGGAAGACCCTAGATTCATCAAGCTAAAGCTGTACCTTTTCATTGCATCATAAAGTTAAGTTCCCTTACAAAGATAGAGTGATCATTGTTCAAGGGGATAATTACAGTCAGCTTAGGAATAAAAAGGATCAGCCTCTCCTTGAGGTTAATTCTGCGAATTCAAGCATTTCCCTGTCCGATTTTCAATATGACACTGTCCAATGCATAAAAGGTGGAGTAACGAGTCCCTATGTTCTCTTTGATTTTGGGTATCACAAATCAACTGTATGGTAGGCCTAATGCTGAAAATGTCTTACTTGCCTAGAAGACAATGACCAAGTCTAGAAGAGCAGCTCCCTTAGTGCCAGCATGGGAAAGTCTAGTAGCCAATGGTACCTTCGGTTTGGGATATAAGCCAACAGAAGAAGACTTAATGGGAATGGATTTTAAACCTCAAAGGGCCCCCAATTCACGAAAAAGAGACATTACAATGCGTCCTTATTTCAAAACCCTAAATGGCTACTTTGTCAAACCTGGAGAAACAATTCCTTATTGTGGATTCTAGGAGCCATTCTACTGCCCTAATGCCAAGAAGATGCTACCAGGTATGGAACACTTTGTTGATGTGCTTGAAGAGGAGTCAAAAGCTTCACTTGACCTGCAAGTAGAAGACTTTATGCAGCCTAGTCTCTTTGATGATGTTGCGATGATCACAAGCTCTGAAGGAATTCTGAACCTGATCTACTTGATCAAGTCAGCCCAGGAACCTTAGGCCAATTGGTATGCTGTGAAGGAACAACCTGTTGCTATCAAACCCAGTGTCAAGTCAAGTCTCCTTGTACCAGAATCTATCCCCTCAAAAATCGAGTCAGAGTTTAGTCCTTCTAAGTGTGATCCTGAGTCTATCAACCTAAATTTTGAGTCTGATGTAATTGTTGAGTATAATTTCCTCCCCCTTAATAAAACTATCAAATTTTTTTATTACTTCCCTTTGTCAATCTATCCAAGTACATTCTGGCAAAAGTAAAGAAAAAATTGAAATAACAGAAACAAATGAAAAAAATAATAATTGGCAAAGAAAATGAATTTACATTCCTTGCATGTGACTGTGTGCATAAAGATCAAATTGTTAGGTGCCTCAAGAAGTTTGCTGTCTATTTCATGTAGAAGCCGAGCGATGTCACGAGATTAGATCCAGCAATAGCAGTGCACAAGATTCCAACTTTTTCGGGGGCAAAGCTAGTCAAATAGAAGTTGAGAAGAATGAATCTAGAATGATCTTTGAAGATCAAGGAAGAAGTAGCCAAGCAGTTAAATAACAAGTTCATAGAGCCCATTGCTCAAACTACTTGGTTAGCCAACATTGTACTAGTCACAAAGAAGGATGGCAAAGTAAAAATGTGTGTGGATTACCGAGATTTGAACAAAGCTTGTCCCAAGGATGACTTTCCCTTACCACACATTGACTTGCTTGTCAACCGAATGACTGGACATGAGACAATCTCCTTGACTGATCTCACTGTCGGATAAAACCAAATAATTACGCATCCCCTTAACAAGGAGAATATAACCTTCATTACAGAGTGGGGCACTTACTGTTATAGGTCATGCCTTTTGGACTCAAGAATATCGGGACAACCTATTAGAGAATGGCTACAACAATCTTCCATGACATGATCTACAAAGAAGTGGAGGTATATGTGGACGACATGGTCATCAAGTCAAAAATAGCTGAGAGCCATGTTCATGAACTTGAGAAGTTCTTTCTTAGACTTCGAAAGTATAATCTAAAGCTCAATCCAGCCAAGTGCCTATTTGGTGCAGCCTCTGGGTATTTCTAGGTCACCTGGTTAGCCGAAGGGGTATTGAGATTGATCCTTCCAAGTCAAGAGCAATCCTGGAGATACCACCTTTGAGAACCGAGAAAGAAATTCGAGGTTTTCTAGGAAGGTTACAATACATCAACAAATTTATTTCACAATTAACCGACACTTGTGGTCCAATCTTCAAGCTCTTAAGAAACGGGATTTCCCGAGAATGGAACGAAGATTTCCAGAAAGCTTTTGACAAAATCAAGCAGTACTTGCTAACTCCACCAGTGCTATAGCCTTCTAGGTTAGGTAAGCCATTATGCTTTGCTTGTTAGTAACAGATGAAGCTGTAGGAGCTTTATTAGCCCAACCGGCAGAAGACTCAAAGGTTGAAAATGTTACCTACTACCTCAGCAAGAGATGCTTGATTATGAGCTCAAGTATAACAGAATTGAGAAGTCGTGTTTAGCTCTGGTTTGGGCTTGCACAAAACTGTAGCATTATCTATCCTCTTATACTACTTATGTCATTGCAGAATCGAGTCCCTTGAATTTTCTTATGGAGATGCCAATTCTAGATAACAAAATGGCTAAATGGGTGCCAGTGCTCGCAGCCTTTGATTTAAAGTTCATCCAAAGAAAAGCAGTTAAGGGTGGGGCCATAGCAGACCAACTAGCTGAGTTACCCATCACAGATCAAATGCAAGAGATAGAATTCCCTGATGAAGTTCTCTTGAATGTAAACAGTGTTGTTTTACAGATGTACTTGATGAAGCTTCCAATCATCATGGCAATGGGATTGGGGTGGTATTCAAAACTCATTGTGGCAAATACATTCCAATTATAGTCAAACTAAATTTTGATTGCACCAACAATGAAGCAGAATATGAAGCCTGCATCAAAGGGTTAGAAGCAGCCTCTGATCAGGGGATAAAGAGTTTAAAAGTCTTCAGTGATTCCAACTTGATAGTCTCCCAGGCTTTGAGGAAGTGGAAAATAAAAGAAGAGCGTCTGATTCCTTACCTGTAATGCTTAGACAGATTAGCTCAACAAGATGGTCTGACATTTGATTATTTGCCCTAAACAAAGAATCAATTCATTGATGTTTTAGCCATTTTAGCCACAATGATTGATGTTGAGGAAGGAAAAGTCATCCGACCACTGACAGTTCAACTCCAGAAATAGCCAGCTTCCAAAATGCACATGTTAGATGACAAGCCATGGTATTGGGACATTCAGAATTACCTCAAAAATGGGACCTATCCGGAGGGATCCTCCAAAACTGATCAAAGAACATTAAGGCGGTTAGCAACTGGCTATCTCCTCCTTAGAGACATGCTTTATAAAAGAACCTGGCGGAGAATCTGGTCCACATATGCACAAAATGACATTAGCTCGAAAGATTATGAATTTAGGTTACTACTGGTTAACCATGAATACAGACTGCATGAAGCATGTGTAGAGGTGTCATGAATGTCAAATTTTTGCTAAGCTATAAAGGCAGCCACCAGTTGCTTTAAATTCCATCACTTCACCATGGCCCTTTGCCACATGGGAATTTATGTAATTGGGAAAATACATCCCAAGGCTTCTGATGGACATCAATTCATCTTAGTAGCCATGGATGACTTCAAAAAATGGGTTGAAGCGACCTCTTATTCAGTTCTAAATGCCAAAAAGGCGGCACAATTCGTCCGTACCAACATCTTTTGTCGGTATGGGACACCATTTGTAATCATCACAAATAATGGGACTCATTTCCAAAAATAATTTGCAGAATTATTGAAGGATAAAAAGATCCAGCATCATAAGTCTTCCCCCTACAGACCGTAGACGAATGGGGCAGTAGAAGCAGCAAACAAGTCCTTAAAATTCATCCTGCAGAAAATGGTTCAGAATCACAAGGTTTATCTTATGGTGTTACAGAACTGCAATCCGAACTCCTACTGGGGCAACCCTTTATTCCTTAGTATATGGAATAGAAGCGGTACTCCCCATTGAACTCGAAGTTTACTCAGCAAAAGTTATCTAAGAAAGCCAGATTAATGAGGTCGATTGGATCAACAATTATCATCATCAAATTTTGGGTCTAGATGAAAGAAGACTATAAAGGTTGTGAATGAAAGACGCAAGTCTACGACTCAAGGTGGATTCGGAGGTTATGTCATGCATTCATCTAAATATTCTTCTCCTAAGTGTATGCGATGCAGGAATGGAGAGTTTTGAAAAAATTGAGGGTGGACCTCCTATTCGAGGTTAGATCTCGAATATGCCTACATACTCTCGTTTGAATGAGAGATCAAGGTCAATGTAGTTTGAACTTGCCTATTTAAAGGCGTGATGAAGGGGGCAGGATGCATGTATGCATGCTATGAGTGTGTGAGTGTGAATTTTGGCCTTTTGGCCGAAATGAGAGTTTATCGACGTCCGTGGTTGAAAAAGGAGTTTATCAAGGTCCGTGGTCGACATTTAGGCCTTGTGGATGAAAAAGGAATTCATCGACGTCTGTGGTCAGAAAGTGTGATTTTTAGGCCTTTCTGGTCGAAAAAAGAGTTTATCAACGTACGTAGTCGAAAAGTGTGAAATTTAGGCTTGTGGCCGAAAAAGGAGTTTATCGATGTACGTGGTCGAAAAGTGTGAAATTTAGGTCTTGTGGCCGAAAAAGGAGTTTATCGACGTCCGTGGTCGAAAAGTGTCATGTTTAGACCTTGTGGCCGAAAAAGGAGTTTATCAACGTCCGTGGTTGAAAAGTGTGATTTTGTGTTGTTTCCACTGGGGAAGATTGATTTTTATTAGGCCTTTGGGCCAAAAAGATGATTTTTTGAATGCCTCCGCTGGGGGAGAATTGATTTTTTAGGCCTTTTGGCAAAAATTAGCATTTCAATATGTTTCCATTAGGGAAAAAAGGGTTTTATTAGGCCATGGGGCCAAAATGTGATTTTAGGGTGGCACAGCGGCTAAAAGAGTGATTTTTAGGCCTTAAGGCCAAAATTGGATGATTTTAGGTGGCACTGCGACCAAAAAGTGTGATTATGTGATGCAGATGACATGTATGCATGATTGAAGAAGGAGTAGAAGAGAATTAAATCAAAAAGATTGAGTTAGAAATCATACCTGTGCTAATCGGCGTCCGCTTCGCAGCTTCAGTTTGATTTGGACTTATTTTATTTGTGATTATTATGAATGAATGCAAGTTATCACAACAATGCAATGCAGAAAGCAATAAATAATTGCCTGGAGATGAGGAATCACCCAAGGCAAAAAGGGAGAAGAGAGCGGCTGTCAACACAGCTCAAGGTGTGGGGAAAAAGTGTGTTAGAGGGGGGTATTTATAGGGTGAAATTCGGGTGAATAGTTGACTTAGGGCGGCCAAGGGCGCCTTCCCATGGCGGCCTGGGGCGCCCTGCCTTAACTACTCACGCGTTTTTCGTTCCGAAGCCTTTTCGTGACGTTCAGGGACTCTGAGGGCATTTTCGTGACCCTCCTAAAATCCTGGACATTTCTAGTACCATAGAGGCATACTTCCGGCACTGTTTTTCGGTGATGCTTAGTCCGGCTCGACTATTTGCAGTCCGAGGAACTCAGTTTTCCGGGCCTCGAAATTCGAGTATTCACAATTGCCCCCCACTGGGCGACATAAAAGTGATTTCTGGAGTTCAATGGTGTTCTGAATCGCGAATTTTGAGGTCGGTGTCCGGACACTCGGGGAAGACCCGCGTTGGAATGCATAATTGGACTAAGAGTCTCCTGAAAGTGGATAGGATCAATATGAGGTAATATGGTTTGGTTATTTTGGTCACTCTATGAGGGGTAGTAGTGGATTAGGATTTCTGGAAGGTTTGCATCAAATTAAGACTATATTTTTCTCTTTGGGTCATGATGGAGGAAAGGTCCCCTTTTTTTGAGAAAATTATGCAATAGTGGGATGTGATCCGAATAACCCCTTGGTTAGGTGCTTCACTGAGACATATGCCCAAACAATGTTAGTGGATGAGCAAAAAATGATTTTATCATCTCTGATAGATGTGACTCAAGATGCTGGCCTTTGTTTTCTGCCTCCTATGTTTAACAATGATCCAGGTTTTGGAGATCTACAATTTTGCCCCCTGATTAGGCAAATGGTGGAGATGAGCTGCTTTGGTGGTATTGTGCTAATAGAAATCTCACGGAGGGTGAACTTGGGTCATGGTGACTGGACTGTTTCTCAATCATCAATTTTTCATTTATTTTTTTATGCTTTCTTACACTGTTGACACTTTCCGACACGTACTTAATATCTTTTCTGAGTATCGAGCTTGGTTTATTTCTTAAGCATGGCCAATTGAGAAGCCAAGAAGGAACGCACTGCTGGTGGACTCAAGGTTCAGGTGAGGTGACTGACGAAGAGATTAAGATGACTCCGTAAGGTGACGGAGTTTAAGGAAGACTTGGGGTCTCAAGAAGACATTGATGACGTTACCCCCTCTAAAGAGCGGGAGACTTAGACCTCTAGGTTGACTAGATTTTGGGTATTTTTGACCTTTTGACCTTTCAACTCAATTTGAGAGTCACATTTTTGGACTTCTAGATTTTAGACTTTCGACTTTTGACTCGACCCAAATTTTGGGTTTTTGATTTGTGACTTGTCTTGACTTGACCATTTTGAACTTGTTAATTTATTTTTACTTCCTAAGTACGATTCCGCTTTTTTTTTTCTTTTTCTTAGCTCTAATTTTTGCCTAACTCGCCCTTTCGGGTTTTTGACTTAGCGAGCTGCTTATTTTTGCCTAAGCCGCCCTTTCGGGTTTTCAACTTAACGAACTTTTATTTTTTCCTTTTCTTTGCTCTAATTTTTGCCTAAGTCACCCTTTCGGGTTTTCGACTTAGCGAGCTTTTATTCATTTTTTCTTTTTTTTTTCAATTGGCAAAGAGAATGAAATGAAAATGAGAATTTTTATTAATTTTGAACCGTGACCGGGAGGTCGCCTACGTATCTCCATAATACAATTTTTCTTTTTCTTTTCTTTTTCTTTACAAAAAGAGATTCAGGTTCACCTAGTTCTAATGCATGTGAGTTATATATAATATTTTTTTAATTGATCTAAATTTCATGGGTTTATGAACTCCAAACCATCCAGATCTACTAAGATGACTGCTCCTCCGGAGAGAATTTTCTTCAGGAGGTATGGCCCAGCCTAATGGGGGTAGAACTTTCCACGGGGGTCTATACTAGTACTCGGATTTCTTTGAGGACTAAACAGCCTTCTTCCAACTTCCGTTCTTTGACTTTCTTGTTGAAATGTCTAGTCATTCGCCTTTGGTAACCCTGGATCTGATGCAAAGCCTGTAGTCTTCTTTCATCTAGACCCAAAAGTTGGTAATGGTAATTGTTGACCCAATCGGCCTCATCGATCTGGCTTTCTTGGATAACTCTGGCTTAATGAACTTCGAGTTCAATGGGGAGTACAGCTTCCATTCCATATACCAAGGAATACGGAGTTGCCCCAGTAGGAGTTCAGATGGCCGTTTTATAACCCCATAAGGCATAGGGCAACTGTTCATGCCAGCTTTTGTGGTTTTGAACCATTTTCTGAAGAATGACTTTGATGGACTTGTTTGCGGCTTCTACAACCCGTTCGTCGGAGATCTGTAGGAGGAAGACTTGTGACACCCCGAACCCAAACCCTACGTCAAACCGACGTCATTTCATGCATTTTATGCATTTTCATTTAAAATGCATTATGATTTAATATGATTAATGAATTAATTACGAATTATATTTGATGATAAATGATTTAAATAAGAGAAACAAGTTGAGTTATAGGCTCGTTTTTCGTCGAAAGGCACAAACGAAGCTAATTAGGGTTTTCGAACCCGCGCAATCGGAAAATACCGAAATCGCGTAAAATGTGAACCTTTTTGACTTGGATATGTTTTGATATGTTTTTGAATATGTTTTAAAGAGTTTTGGAACCCTAATTATGCGACGATGTCGTACGGTTTCGGTTCCGCGAAAAACGTCGAGCTTCGGAGTCGGTTTAGGGCACCGACCGAAGGACGACTCGTTTTCGGATTCTAATTTTGACGAAACTTTAACCATATGTCATTTTAATTATTTTGACCTTAAAATTATACTGAAATCTAGTTTAGGAAGGGAGAATTGGCAGAAATGTGAAGTTGGATTTTGGAGAATTGCTTAGGAAACCCTAATGAAAGGGTTTAGTGAAATTTAAGTTGTTTTAAGTGTTTAACCAAGCTGGAGGTGTCCAGAAAGTTTTCTGGACTTTAGATTAAAATGTAGAGGTTTAACTTAAGGGGCAGAACTAGTCTTTTGGTGGATTAACATTAGAAAAACGAAGGAAAACAGAAATATAGGCAGAAAACGAGAGAAAGAAAAAAAGAGAGAAACCAGAAGAGAAAAGAAGAAAGCCAGCTAAAATTTTGGTTTGATTGTGTTCCTTAGAGTCTAAGGAGGTTGAGGAAAGGGTTAGAAGATAAAGAACGTTGTCGGGTTGGCCGGAAAAAGAAGAAACCAGTAGGGTTTCCAGAACAGGGGATAAAACGATAATCTGGAAAAATGGAGAGAAAAGTGAGGAAAATATTGTGCATGAGTGAGTTAAATCTGTTGGGAAAGGTTGTAGGGAAGCTAGGCTAAAGATTTAAGTTGAGTTTTGGCCGGGAAATTAGCTGGGGAGGCCACATTTGGCGAAAATTTCCATCGGGAAAATAGAGCAACCATTCTGGACTGCTGCTGTCGAGGGGAAGAAGGCGAGCCAAAACGGCACGACAGGCATGCGTTTTGGGGTGCTGCACAGGCGCGCGGGTGAACTGCTGCGAGGAATCAAAACGCACGCAGTTTCTGCGTTTTGATCTCGACGGGGCGCACGGGTGAAACGCACAGAAGGCTGCGTTTTGAGGAAAATAGCTGTTCTGGTGCCTGGATTTCGGTATAACATTGATTTAACCCCTGAACTTAAATTATTTATGCATTTAAGTCCTTCAGATTGATTTTGCATAGTTTTCAATTTAATCCAGCAATTTAAATTATGGAAAATTATGATTTAACCCATGTAGTTACTGTTTGAGTGCAAAACAGCCCTTCTGGGCAGAAATGTGTAATTTTGGTAAATTGCATTTTGATCCCTCAAATTTTAATAATTGCACTTTTGACCCGAAAACTTTTATAAATTATGTTTTAGCCCTTCCAGCCTAATTTCGACGTCCTGAATCCGTGTTTGACGTCAGAAATTTATTTTGAGATCATTTTAAGGCTGAAAATTCAGATTTAAAGTGTTTAACTAAATAATTTAAAATGAAATTGGATTTTATTACTTATATGGTTTATTTAAACTTGGAATTGGTTTTAATAATTATAATTACTCTTAATTATAATTATTATATGGAAAATTGAGATTTATTATATGGTTAATTATGTTATAAAATAAGTTTGAAATTAGAATTTTGTGATTATTTCTAATTAAAGATAACACAGAGATTAAATATGAAAGCATGCATCATAGCATATATGGATTTCTAAATTGATAATTTGAACATCATTGCTATGTTATGCATTATAGGCGCATCAAGTTCTCGAGCGGCACGGGGTAAGGAACTCGAGGGCCACCCGAGCACACAGCAGTGAGGTAAGTGCTAAGACACTTACTTATATGTGTTTGATATGAATTCTGTATATTGCCAAGCATGTTATATAGTGATATAAAGACTGGAATTGAGTTTCGAACACCTATGAGGTATGATTTGTTATTATATGATTTTGATATATTGTTTGGACCGGTTGTTGTTGATAAAAACATTTTTAGTTTGGAATTTGCCGAAACTAGTCGGTCTTAAAATTATTTAAAAGAGTCGCCACCCGAAAATTTGGGAAAAACCAAAAATTTTATTTTAAAAATGACTCCGTTTTTATTTTAAAGGCAACTGGTCAAATTAAAGTGATTCAGGTAAGGGGGTTGGGTACAACGGTTTAATTTGTAATTAAACCGCCGCCTGGTAAAAACCGGCCTCTGGTTTGTTTTTCTTTCCAATTTTTAAGTTTTAAATAAAAATTTATTTTACGATTAAACTAACGATGTTCCTAATTGGCGATAATCGGTCATTTGTGAAAATTAAAATCAAACATTAAAAGCGGTAAAAACAAAAATTAAAGTGCGGAAATTAAAAATGCTAAAACTAATTACAATCCGATTTCCTATTAATTACAATCTACCCATAATAATCCCAATTTAAACCCAAAACCCATTAATTAACTAAAACAAGCATTAAAAGGAAAAATTGCAAAATGGTCCTCAAAAATAAGAAAAATTACAAATAGGTCCCTAATATTTGGAAAATTACCAAAATAGCACAAAGTCATGCATTTTACCCAAAATAACACATAAAGCATGCAATATTGACAATTTGAAGCAAAACATGAAAAAATTGCAATTTGTCCCTTGTATTTTGTGAAATGACAATTCTGTCCTTATGTCCTATTTAATTCCAGATTTGAACTTTCCTATGTTGTGATATGCTAATAATGAAACCTGGAAATACCTATGATATAGTCACATTGTTCATACAGCCATTAACAACAGAAACTAACTAATGAATATAAATCAATTTGAATCCAGCAATGTCAATACATTCAACAGCAATGACAATATACTCAACAATATATGACCCAAATGAAATTACAACTTCAACAACTCAATATACTCAACAAATTGACAGAATGGACATTCAAGGCGAACATGACCTGGAGAAGAGCATTCCTGGTTTAAAGACTAGCAATTATAACAGCAAACCAACATCAACATACAGCAAGGGCAAACTGATCATCATGGCTAAGGAAAGCTACTTTGTATCTCAACAAATAGAGGCAAAAATGAAATATAACCCAAATGAATATAACAATAGATGTGAACAGATTATACTACCAACAATAAGCAAAATCCAGATTACTAAAACGACAGATTTGGGTCTGGAAAAGTTTTGACCACAAACTTTAGATCACAAAAATCCATTTCCTAAAAATTAATAACCTACTAATCCAACACCAGTTAAGATCTTCGACTTACCCATCAAGTCTAGGATAACATCTCTTGCTATAGCTAAGCAAATACCAATGAAACTTAAGGAGAAAATACAAACAGAAATAAACTAGAGACAGAGAAAGCCATACTGAACAGAATGAGATTCAATCTTTTCCTTATCACAGATTCATAAAATACTTATAACCACGGCAAGATTAGCTTTAGAGTAATTATAATCAAGAAAAATTAAAGCAAAACAGAAAGCACTATAGATTCGGAATCGGATAAATTTTGTTGAAGAAGAACAGCAAGCAAACAATAACTAATCTGGTTCTCTAATAAATGAATTCATATTAAAATAGAAGAATTAGATGAAAACGAAATTAAGGAATACCTCAAATGAAGCTCTTTGTATTGATTGCAATCAAAAGTTCCAATTATTCTTGCAGAATTCCACTTCAATTACAATCGGAGAATGATATTTACATTCAAAATCCGTTCCAATAATCAAATTAATTTTGATATTGGAATGGATTAAAACAAGAAAATCGAAGGGATTGAACTTTTAAATCTAAAATCCCCAATTTACAAAATCAAAACCCTAAAATCCCCCAATCTTACTCGTTTTCTCTCTCCCTCTGAAAGATTTCTCTCTCCCAACCTCCTGGAACGCTCTCTTTCGCCTTTTATTTTCGTTTCTTCCTCGCATGGACACGTCCAGCTTTTCCCCTTTCTTCGTTGGTTTCTCCACGTAGCCTTTCTGTTGCGTTGGAAGAATTCCTCTACGGTCGATTCCGTTTTTGCCTTCGCTGCACTCGTCCTCTTCTTCGTCTTTGTCTCTATCTTTCGTTTTCTTGTTCCTCAGTTTCATTCTCTCTATTTCTTAGTGTTTCAATTCGAGAGCTTAGCTCTTTGTCTTCGACGGTTTCTGTCTTCAACCATTCATCTGTTTGATTTCTTTCTTTTTTTTTTTGTTTTACTTTGAATCAAAACGACGCCGTATTGGATGATACGGTGCGTTTTATTACTGATTTTAATTGAAATCAGATTGTTCTAAATCGAACCAGTTCGGTTCGATTCAGAATTTAACCTTTTTTCAATTCCTTCCCTTCTTTTCTTTTAATCTCTTTTTTAACCCCACTTCTTTTATTTCTTTTTCAATTACACCCTTCCTTCCCACTTTCTTTTTCAATTTTTCCCTATTTCTTTTCTTTTTCTTCAATTAAATCCTTTTCCTATTTTAAACTCATTTTTTCTTCTTTTTTTTCTCTTCTTCTTTTTCTTCTTTTTTTCCTCTCTTTTCTTTTTTTAATATATTTTTTTCTCTCATTCATCATTTTTTAAAATAAAAAGAAACTAAAACTAAAAATAAAAATAAAATATTTTTAATTTGAATATTTTTTCTTTTAAATTTTAGGGGTCAAAAATTGAGCGTCAACACCGGTACTGAAGCCCAGTCAATTGGTTATATGTGATATTTGAATTGTCATGTTTGTGGTTCCTGAGTTGGTACTGAAATCCGACCAGTTGAGATATATGATCTGGATTAAGTGATATATGTTATACCATGATATTGACACCGGTAATGCAACCCGGTTATGTGATTATATGATTATATGATCTGATCTAAATGATATATGTTATACCATGTTATTGTTACCAGTAATGAAATCTGGTTATATGATTATTATAAGTATAAGATTATATAAGCATGACAATATGATATATATGATTTACAAGCATATGTTCACAGACTTAAATAAGGCGGTTGTGATTATCGTTACCAATGTTGCAGATTTCACGTTTGAGAAACTACGGTTTCCTCTATGATTTGACGGAAAGGCCTACTGGGCTAATATGGTATAGAAAGACCTGCGGGTCCTATACAATGCAGAATGATCATGTGTATACTGCATGTTAAAGGTTGATCTGCAAATCCCTTTAATGACTGACGATGTTTTTACGGTCATGACCGACGATGTTTTTCCGGTCATGACCGACGATGTTTTTCCGGTCTTACAGGTTGCTGGCCAGTATATGGATACTATTATGCCGTGAAATTTCCGGGGTAACATGTGGTCAATAAATCACAACCAATGAATAAGAAACGACATGTCATTATGCATTGGATATTATAGCTTGTTATATATATATGTTATATATGACCTGATATTGAGCAATGTTGATATGTCCTTGATAAATTATCTTATTTGATAAATGATATTGCTTTGTTAGTACTTGTTGAGTATGCGACTCACACAAATTGTACATGTGTTTTCAGGTATACTGTTAGATATTGCTATGTTATGAAACAATGAACTTGATCTGGAATCATGTCATTTTGATAAGTTATGATTAACCGCATTACATGTCTGGTTTATATGCTATGTTTACATTTGTATATGATCATGCGTTGACTAATATGGATATGTAAAGTATCACAGATATTATAATATATGTGTGATCATTTGGATAAGAG
>CANUEY010062816.1:0-19764 GCA_948099555.1 Croton setiger | reverse complement strand
AACATCCTTTACGACGCTAGTGACGGATGACAAAAATATGCAAAGAACAATTATGAAAAGCATATTCAATTCAGCATCAGTGCAGAAAGAATGAACATTAAAGACGAACAGCTCTCGTACCCTACTGCATATTCACAGAAAGCTTAAACAATTCTGGACTCGGTCCAGTAATTCAATACCAGAATGCAAAACACTTACTCATCACGCCGATGGCTTCGAAGAATTCACAAATCAAACAAATCAAATGAAGAACTAAATATAAAACAGGAAATTAACAGTACCTCAGATTCGTCAATTACAGAATTTCCAGAATTCCTTGAAGTTCACAGCTCCAGAAAATCAAACTCAAAATCAAAGCTAACTCTAACTAAAACAAAGTCTCCCAATTCTCAATTTCGAAAAGAAAAGTTGGGTTACAGAAAAGGGAAGAAGATAAAATCTCTGCTACAGAATTTTCCTCCAATTTCGAAAATTCAAACCCTAGGTTTATTGAACTCCCAATTTAATTCCCGTAACTCACTGGTTTTCGAAGGTGGTGTCTCTCTCTTCCTCCCTCTCCAGCGTCGAACCCACATTCTGCTGTTTCCTCTCACTTTTGTAAACGCCAGAGGCGTAACTTCTTCGGAGTTCGCTCCCGCTCCATCTCTTCCTTCTTCTGGATAAATTCTTATCCTTTGCTATTGTTCACTCTCACGACTCCTTCGTTCTAGACTCCCAGTCAAACTCTTCCGAAACGATCCTCATCGTTTTCGTCTCTCTCTATCCGGTCTTCGTTCCCTGCAGGACTCTTCCTTCTCATCTCCATTAGCCTTCGTTCCTTCAAGATTCTGTTTCCTTCTGTTTTTGCTTCAACACAAACGCCATCGTTTTTTTTCCTTTTTTTTTAATTCTAAACCTAGTCCCAAAACGGTGCCGTTTTGGGCAAAGCTCACGCCTGCCCCTCCTCTCTATTCTAATCTCCATTTTGGCCCCTCCTCTTTCCTACTCCCTTCAATTCAATCCTTACTCTCCTAATTCCTTTCAATTTTACCCTTCTAAATTCACTTCTTCTTATTTATTTTTAATTAAAACCCAACAATTAAAAATAAGGATAAAAATAAAATAAAATAAAAATGGAAGAAAAATATAAAAATAAAAATAAAAACAAAAATAAAATAAAATAAAGTAAAATTCTTTTCACAAAAATCCAATTTAATTAAACCAAAGCTAAAGATTTTTATTTTAACTTTTGACACTATAAAATTTAAAATTCAACACCTACTCTATGTATTTTTGTTTAAAGAAGAGGAATTTTGAAACTAAAACATTTAAATATTTTTAAGGAGAAAGAGGAACTGAGCTGCTTCGGAATTCTGGAATTTTCATCGAGCTTGGACATTATCATCATCGGTTATTTTTGGGGCAAAAATCAAGCGTCAACAACTACCTAACATCTTACACTACCTATGTCATTGCAAAATCGAGTCGCTTGAAATTCCTTATGGAGAGGCCGATTCTGGATAGCAAAATGGCTAAGTGGGTGTTAGTGCTCGCAGCCTTTGATTTAAAGTTCATCCAAAGAAAAGCATTCAAAGGTGGAGCCATAACAAACCAACTGGCTGAGTTGCCCATTATAGATCAAATGCAAGAGATAAAATTCCCTGATGAAGATCTCTTAAATGTAGAAAGTACTGTTTGGGAGATGTACTTTGATGGAGCTTCTAATCATCACGGAAATTGGATTGAGGTGGTATTCAAAACTCCTTGTGGCAAATACATTTCAACTGCAGTCAAACTGAACTTCGATTTCACCAATAATGAAGCAGAATATAAAGCCTGTATGAAAGGGTCAGAAGCAGCCTTGGATTAGGGGATAAACAGTTTAAAAGTCTTTGGTGATTCTAACCTAATAGTCTCTCAGGCTCTAAGGAAGTGGAAAATAAAAGAAGAGCGTTTGGTTCCTTACCTGCAACGCTTAGATGAATTAGCTCAGCAATTCGATGTTCTAACATTCGACTATCTGCCTAGAACAAAGAATCAATTTGCTGATGCTTTAGCTACCTTAACATCAATGATCGAAATTGGGAAAGGAAAGATCACTCGACCATTGACGGTTCAACTTCAAGAACAACCTACCTCTATTATGCATATGGTAGATGGCAAGCCATGGTTTTGGAATATTCAGAATTATCTCAAAACTAGGACTTATATGGAGGAATCTTCCAAAACTAACTAAAGAACATTAAGGCAGTTAGCAACTAGCTATATCCTCATTGGAGATGTGCTTTATAAGAGAACTTGGAATGGAATGCATCTAAGATGTGTAGATGAGGCAGAGGCCGAGTCAATCATGGAATTTGTGCATGGCGGAGAATCCGGTCCACACATTCATGGCATGACATTAGCTCGAAAAATCATGAATTTGGGCTACTACTGGCTAACCATGAATGCAGAATGGGTGAAAAACGTACAGAGATGCCATGAATGTCAGATCTTTGCCAAGTTACAAAGGCAGCCACTAGTTGCTTTAAATCCCATCACTTCACCATGGCCCTTCATCACATAGGGTATTGATGTAATTGGGAAAATACATCCTAAGGCTTTAAATGGCCATAAATTCATCTTAGTAGCCGTGGATTACTTCACAAAGTGGGTTTACTCAGTTCTAAACGCAAAAAGGCCGTATAGTTCGTCCGTACCAACATCCTTTGTTGGTATGGAACACCTTTTGAGATCATCACAGATAATGGGACTCATTTTCAAAAAGAATTTGCAGACTTATTGAAGGATAAAAAGATCCAGCATCATAAGTCTTCCCCTACAAACCGTAGACAAACGGGGCTGCAGAAGCAGCAAACAAATCCATAAAAGTCCTCCTACAGAAAATGATTCAGAATCACAAGGGTTGGCACGAACAATTGCCCTATGGCTTATTGGGTTTCAGAACTGCAATCTGAATCCAACTGGGGCAACCCCGTATTCCTTAGTGTATGGAATGGAAGCGGTACTCCCCATTGAACTCGAAATTCATTCAGCCAGAGTTATCCAAAAAAGCTAGATAAATGAGGCTGATTTGATCGGTAACTATCATCATCAACTTTTGGGTCTAGATGAAAGAAGACTACAAGCCTTTCATCAGATCCAGGGTTACCAAAGATGGATGGCTAAACATTTCAACAAGAAGGTCAAAGATTGGAAGTTGGAAAAAAGCTGTCTAGTTTTGAAAGAAATCAGGGCACCACTCATAGATCCCCGTGGGAAGTTTCGCCCTCATTGGGCTAGACCCTATCTTTTCAAGAAGATACTTTCCTGCGGAACCATCATCTTAGTAGATCTAGATGGTTTTGAGTTTGTAAACCTATGCAATTTAGATCAATTAAAAAGATATTATGTTTGAGCACTCATTGTCAATCACATGCATTTTGTAAAAAGAACTACATGAACCTGATTCTCCTGTTGTAAGAAAAAGAAAAGAAATAAATGTATTATGGAGATACGTAGGCAACCCCATGGGTTTTGGTTCAAAATTAATAAAATTCACATTCTCATTTCATTCTCTTTGCTAATACAATAAAAAGAAATAAAATAAAATAAAAAGAAAAGCTCGCTAAGTCGAAAACCTGAAAGGGCGACTTAGGAAAAAGTTAGAGCAAACAAAAAGAAAAATAAAAGTTTGCTCAGTCGAAAACTCGAAAAGGCGGCTTAGGTAAAAATGAGCGGCTCACTAAGTTGAAAACTCGAAAGGGCAGCTTAAGCAAAAGTTAGAGTTAAAATTAAGAAAAAAAAATAAAAAGCAGAATTGTACTTACAAAGTCAAAATCTTTGAAAATGTCCAAATTCAAAAATCCAAAACTATCAAACCAAGTCACATATCGAATCAATCAAAAAGCCTAACTAAGTCTCTCGCTCTCTGCGAGGGGCAACGTTGTCAATGTCTTCCTTAAACTCCATCACCTTATGGAGTCATCTTAATTTCTTCGTCAGTCATCTCACCCGAACCTTGAGTCCACCCCTCTAGGTCACTCAGCAGTGCATTCGTTCTTTGTTTCTCAATCGAGCATACTTGAGAAATAAACCAAGTTCGATACTCAAGGAAAACATCAAGTACACAACAGAAAGTGTCAACAGTGTAAGAAAGCATCAAATTCAAAAAAAAAAAAGATTGAAGGAATAGTTCAGTCATTAAAACCCAAGTCCGTTTTGTCTAAACTCTGCAGGGTTCTATCAGCACAATGCCATCAATGCAGCTCATCTCATCCATTTGCCTAATTAGGGGGCAGAATTGCAGATCTCCAAAACCCGGATCATTGTTAAATAGACAACTTGCTAAGAGGCAGAAAACAAAGGCCATCATTTAAGTCTCATTTATCAGAGATGACAAAATCATTTTCTGCTCATCCACTAATATTGTTTGGGCATATGTCTTAGTGAAGTGAAAGAGGCTCCCAAAATATCTCACACAGCCAGTCTTGATCTCGTACCTAATCAAGGGGCCATTTGGATCACATCTCACTATTGCACAAACTTTCTCAAAAAAAAAGGGCACATATCCTCCATCATGACCCAAAGAGAAAAACATGAGCCTCAGGATCCTAAATTTGATGCAAACCTTCAAGAAAATCTCAATCCATTACTATCCCCCTTAGAGTGGTTAAAACAATCAAACCATATGGCCTCATATTGATCCTTTCCACTTTTAGGAGACTCCTAGTCCAATTATTCATGTCAAGGCGGGTCTTCTCCCTGCGCGTCCAAACCTCGACCTCAAAATTCACTATTCAGAAAACCACTGAGCTTCATAAAATCATTTTTATGTTGCCCAGTGAGGGGAAATTATGAATACTCGAATTTTGAGGCATAAAAAACCGAGTTTCTTAGACTACAAACAGTCGACTCGGACTGCATGTCACCGAAAATTGCACCAGAAATATGTCTTCATGGTACTAGAAATGTCCGGAATATTACGAGGAATACAAAAATGGCCTCAGAAAAGTCATAAGAGTCTCGGAGCATCCCGAAAAGGCTTCGGAACGAAAAACTGGAAAATTGCAGCAGCAGGGCGCCTCTGGCCGCCCTAGGTCAACTTTTGGCCAATTTGTGCACTATAAATAGCCCTTCCAAAGGTCCTTTTCACTCACACCTTGAGCTGTATTGACAGCCGCTCTCTTCTCCCTTTTTTCTTCTAGAGATTACCGCTTTCTGCATTGCATTATTGTGTTTTTGTGCATTCATGTTATAATAAACACTTAATAAAAAGTCCAAATCAAGCTGAGGCTACGAAGCGGATACCGATTACCACAGTTATGCATCTAAACTCAATATTTTTGATTTAATGCTCCTCCTTCTCAAATCCAAACATGCATACATTCTGCATCATATAATCACTTTTTGGCACCCTAATGCCCACATAATCACTTTTTGGCACCTAAGTGCCTACATAATCACTCCCCGCGCGTCCGGACCTGGCCTCAAAATTCGCGATTCAGAAAACCACTGAGCTCCATAAATCATTTTTATGTCGTATTAAGACTCGAAAAACTGAGTTTCTTAGACTGTAAATAGTCCACTTAGACCAGACGTCCCCAGCAAATTATGCCAAAAGTATGCCTTCATGGTACTAGAAATGTTCGGAATATTTCGAAGATCACAAAAATGGCCTCAGAAAATTCATCAGAGCCCCGGAACGTCTCGAAAAGGCTCCGAAATGAAAAACTGGCAAAAGGCAGCACAGGATAGCTCTGGCCGTCCTCTAGGCTGACTCTTGGCTAAGGTGGCTCCTAGCCGCTCTTTTGGGTGCCCCTTACTGCCCTAGGTCAACTTTTAGCCGATTTTTGCACTATAAATAGCCCTCCTCCCCAGAGGTCCTTTTCACTCACACCTTAAGCTGTGTTGACAGTCGCTCTCTTCTCCCTTTTTGCTTTTGGTGATTCCTTATCACCAGGCAATTCTTTACCGTTTTTGCATTGCATTTTTGTATTTCTGTGCATTCATGCTAAATAAACACTTAATAAAAAGTCCAAATCAAGCTGAAGCTACGGAGCGGACATCGATTACCACAAGTATGCATCCAAACTCAATCTTTTTGATTTAATGCTCCTCTTCTCCTTCTCGAATTCAGGCATGCATAACATCCTGCATTTTCACTTTTTGGCACCCAAGTGCCTACATAACCAATCTTTTGGCCCCAAGGCCCAATTAAAATACCTTTTTGGCCTCAAGGCCTAAATAAAATCACATTTTTTGGTCCTAAGACCATTCAAAATTGCACTTTTTTGCCTAAAAATTACTTTTTTTTGGTCCCAAAGCCACAAAAATAACAATTTTGGTCCCTAAACAACCTTTTCGGCCCCGATGCCGTAAAATCATACTTTTGGTCCCTAGACCACCTTTTCAGCCATAGTGTCATAAAATCACAATTTTGGTCTAGACCGCTTTTTTGGCCCCGACGCCGTAAAATCACAATTTGATCCTAAATCACCTTTTTGGCCCCGACGCTGTAAAATCACAATTTTGGTCCCTAGACCACCTTTTCGACCCTGACACCATAAAATCATAATTTTGGTCCATAGACCACCTTTTTGGCTCCAATGCCGTAAAACCACACTTTTGGTCCCTAGACCATCTTTTCGGCCCCGACGTCGTAAAATTATACTTTTGGTCCCTAGAGCACATTTTTTGGTCCAAGGCCTATCAAAATATCATTTTGGTCCCTAGACCTAAACAAATCAATCTTTTGGCACTAAAGTGCCTAAATCACACTTTTTGGCCCTAAGGCCCATCAATCCTTTTGACACACACACACACATACATATAGCACGCATACATGCATTCCCCTTCTACATGCCTTTAAATAGGCTTTCTCGAATTACATTGACCTTGATCTGTCACACAAATGAGAGTATGTAGGTATACTTGAGATGTTACCCCGAGTAATAGGTCAACCCATCTCCTAAACTCTTTGTTTACATCCTGCATTACATACAATAAAGAATTGGGTTAGTCGAATGTGCATGACATAGTCTTCGAATCCACCACTAGTTCGCAAACTAGTGTCTATTATTCATTGGGCCAATTAATCTAGAAATAGGTTAATTGTCAAATGGATTCATTTGGGGTTCTTTCTTAATTTTCCTTTAAAAAAAATAAATTAAGTGACGACTCTAACAACACATTTCCGAGTGAACACCCCCGCATTTCCGTCCACGGGCGGGCCCGGGCTCGAAGGGAGGAAAGGGTTCATAGACCTATGAAAAATTTAGGTATAGTGTTACTGGCCAGCTATTGTCACATGCTCTGTGAAATTTCCAGATACAGTACTTGGCTTGATGGATCACAACGAAATTAAATGGAATTACATGTCATCTGCATTAGTGTATTGTTATGTTTTGATGATTACAATAAGAATATGACCTATTGCAGCTTAACGATTGTTATGATAAAATGTTTTATTTTTTGTTTTAATTATTTTAGTTTATACTTGCTAAGTATGCGACTTATCAAAATCACAATTTATGTTTTCAAGTCTATAGCTTGAGTGAAGCTAGCACTTTACTAACATAAGCATAGGTCAGTTCAATTGAAGCCTAGGCCTCTCTCCCTCGATCCACATCATATGTATAGTTGCATATAGACTTTGGTTTATATTATGTTTTGTAATGAATAATCATAAGTTTTGACATGTAAATCCTAAATGGTATAATTATTATGTCCTTATGGTAAATAGTTTTTGTAAAACCAATGATATATGTAAATTTTGATTTGTAAACTGTCATGTTCGGTATCGGTTCATTGATGTTGGTTATTATTATTTTAAATGCTTAATAATGTTAAAATGTTTGATATAAAAAATGGCATGTTTTATTACGTATAGGTATAAGTTTGGTTGTTACAGCGGTATTCATAGATCTCATGAACCGTGTGTTTCATCTGTATTTAGATCAATTCATTGTGGTGTTTATTAATGATATTCTAATATGATCAAAGGATAGAAAAGAGCATGACAAGTATTTGAGGATTGTATTACAGATTTTAAAAGATAAGCAGTTGTATGCTAAGCATAGTAAGTGTGAGTTTTAGCTGGAGGAAGTGTCTTGCTTGGAGCATGTGATATCAGCAGAAGGCATTAAAGTGGATCTTGAGAATATTGAAGCTATCACAAAATGGAGATCACCCAGGAATGTTACAGAAGTTAGAAGTTTTTTGGGATTAGCTGGTTACTATAGAAGGTGTATAGAATAGTTTTCCATCATAGCGACACCATTGACCAAGCTGTTGAAGAGAGAAGTTGGATCCTAGTAGGATGAAAAATGTTAGTAGAGCTTTGAATTGTTGAAGAAAAAGTTGACAGAAGCACCAGCATTGACGCAGCTTGTGTCATGTAAAGATCTTATGTTATACAGTTATGCTTCTCATATTGAGTTAGGATGTGTGCTTATGCAGGATACAAAAGTGGTAGCATATGTAGTTGAACCGCATGAGCAAAATTATCCTACCCATGATTTGGAACTAACAGCTATAATTATAGCATTTAAAGTATGGAGGCATTATTTGTACGGTAAGATGTGTTACCTTTACACAAATAACTAGAGTCTAAAGTACTTACAAACATAGAAAGATCTTGACTCAAGGCAACGAAAGTGGATGCAGATTCTAGTTGATTATGAATATATTATATATTATCATCTAGGGAAGGCTAATGTGGTAGTCGATGCCCTTAGTTGGAAATCATTGTAAGCTTTGAGTTTTATGAGAGTTAGTATGGAATTGGATCAGTAAGGGGTTATCTTGGCATAGATTCAAGTTCAACCATCTTGGATTAAGAAAGTATCAGAAGTATAGTAAAAAGATGACCAAGTGGTAGGTTAGGTCAAACAGGTATAGAACGGTAATAGTGGGAGGTTCAAGGTGAAGGGTGATGGAATTTTGTATTATGATGATAGGATTGTGGTACCCCAGACTGGAGATATTAGACAGAAGATTTTACAAGAAGCCTATTGCATTCCATATGTGATGCATCCGGATAGTATCAAGATTTGAAGAGAGGGTACTAGTTGCCAGATATGAAAAAAGACATTAGAGGTTATGTAACAAGATGTCTGACATTTCAGCAAGTCAAAGTAGAATATACCATATAGATTGTTACATTCAATAGCTATTCCAACCTAAAAACGGGATCAAGTCAATATAGATTTTGTCATAGGGTTACCTCAGACACAGCGGAAGCATGATGCAGTGTGGGTGATCATAGACATATTGACCAAGTTAACGTATTTCTTACCAGTTAGAGTGGACTATTCTTTTGAAAAACTAGTAGAGATTTATTTCAAAGAGATAGTTCATTTTTTCCTTCAGTCATTGTATTTGATCGTGATCCACGATTCACATTGAAATTTTGGGATAAATTACGGGAAACATTGGGAATGAAGCTTCATTTAAGTATAATTTTCCATCCTCAGACAGACAAACAATCAGAAAAGGTGATTTAGATTCTGAAGAATATGATGAGATCATGTATGATGGAATTTGAAGGCAGTTGGGATAGGTATGTGCATCTTATTAAATTTTCCTACAACAATAATTATCAGTCGAGTATAAAGATTACACCGTATGAAGCATTATATGGTAGACCTTGTAGAACACTTGTATGTTGGATGTAACTCAGTGAAAGCAATACTTTAAGACCAGAAATGACCAAGGATATAGAAGAGAAAGTAGAGGTTATAAAGTAGAGGCTGAGAGAAGCAAGTGACCAAAGTTATATACTGATTTGAAAAGGAAAGACATTGAGTATGTAGTTAAAGTAAAGTATTTCTGAAAGTGTCACCATTGAAGAAGGGTAAGCTTAGTCCTAGGTACATTGGTCCATACGAGATAATTAAACGTATGGGTCCATTGGCTTATTGACTAGCGTTACCATCATCTTTAGACCGGATTCATAATGTGTTTTATGTGTCGATGTTAAGAAGATATAGATCAGACCCTCTCATGTGTTGTCAACAGAGGACATTGAGATTCAACCAGATCTATCATATATGGAAGAACCAGTTCAGATTTTAGCAATAAACTTAAAGAGTTGTGGAACAAGAAGATAGCATTGGTTAAGGTTATTTAGAGGAATCATAAAGTAAAACAGGCTACCTGGGAACCTAAGGATACGATGCATCAGCAGTATCTGCATCTATGTGCATTAAGAGGGTATAACAATGATATCCTGGTAATCAAGTCATTGCATTTAGTATATTAAGTCAGTTTAAGTCGAAGGCTTAAACCATTTAAGCCATGAGTGGGGTAGGAAGGATTTTAATAAAAAAATTATAAAATAAGACTTAATTAAAATAAATAATAAAGTCGAAGCATCAAGTACGTAACAAGTAAGACATTAGGTACCAAATAGGTGATTTTGACATAAAATTCAGAATGAAAACAGAAGTCACCAAAAACTTCTACTCATTCTTCATCTTCATATTTATTTCTTCTTCTTCCTTTTCAACCAAAGCACAAACTTCAATTTCTACATCATTTCCTTCTTATATTTCTTCACTAAATCATCAAAAACATGAACCATTATCTATCACTAAGAATATAATTAATACATAATAAGTGTTCTCTTAAATTTTTTATTCATTTAGATAAAGGAGAAGTTTAAAGCTTTACATTTTTGTGGGAGAAGCTATTTCAAATGGGGAAGAGAAAGAGAGCCAGAGGTAGAGATACAAAGCCTGAATAGAGGTTTGATACTTTAACTTTAATATAGTATGTGGAATTGAATTTAATATGTGTGTTTTGCTTGAATAGATGCATTTGATGTATTCATGAGATAATATGTTACTTGTTGAGTTTTCTGAAGTTGGTGTATATAAGAAATGAATAAAAATGATTGTTGGATTTGGTTCTCATTGATAACAGGTTGAATTGCTAAAATAGAGCATCTAGATGCAGCAAGTAGGGCACGCTACACATGAGGTAGCGCACGCTATCCTGCCATTTTCTATCATAGCACACGCTACCATTGCTACTTTCAGTCAAGAATGTTTTGGGCATAGGTAACGCATGCTAGGTAGTGCACATTACCTTCAAAACAGAATACGAATGATGATTTTTAAGTATATAGTTGGTTTATTAAAACATTCTTAATGGTTAAAATAGTATAATTTTTTATAAAGCGTGTATGATGATAAAAAGATTTAGTAACATAAAGATTTATAAAAAATTCAGTATAATCAGATAATCAAATCAGGTAGTCAGTAAAATAGTAGAATTTATTGTATTAAGTGTTTTAATAATGATTATTTTGATTCAATGATTGTGATATTGATATACTGATTGTGATCTTAATACAAATATAATATGCTCTAACAAGGTTAGGTAGAGACCGCAAAGATTAGGATATGTTGCAACATATTATATAATAGATCTGCACTAGATACAGTTTGACATTTCGGCTTCTGCTGTGATATTGAGATGATAAATTAGGACTTAGCAGCCGATATACAATCATACAGTTACCTTGTCACTTGGTTTGACTATAACCTTACAGAGCTAATTGATTAATGAATATTATTATGTATTTATATTTATTCAACTTTTGCATAAAGTCATAAAGTATAAAGGTCAACAGGGAAGGTCATTCAGGTAAATCATCATGTGTGAATGTGTGAATTTCTTTTCTTTTCTTTCTATGAAAGTTAAAGTATCCATTAGGCATAATTTGCTCAACGAGTTATATGTCTAACTCGCAGTTATTAGGTTTTGAAGTCTTTTGGGAAGAGTCTTCTTCACACTTACTGCAGTTCATCATCAAACCAAGAAGTCCACAAGGTAGCTGATTCATTTGTATCTTTTTGTCTGAAATTTATGGCATGTACAGGGCATACAATTGGACCCATAATAGTTGTGTATCTGGAACATATGATGTAAATAATTTTTGTTAATGATATACAGGATCACTAATTTTATACGGGATGATTTCAGTTGGACCTAGTATACATGATGATTTCGGCACGACAGGTTATACGGTTCAACCAGTTGTATCATTTCGGCTCGGTTCATTTAGAAAATCGGGTAGACCTGAAAAGGGCGCTACAACTTAGGCTTTTGATCAGTGGCCTCAAATTTAAATTTCATCACCGAGAAGTTGATGAAAAGTGGCCTAAAAGAATTTAGATCTAAGAAACCAGAATCGCGATATGGTTTGTTCTCACTCTTCTTGCTGCCATTTGCCGAATGTCTGGTGCTAGTTGAGCGCACTGTTGCCTGGTCTGATGATTGGCGATGTCGGCAAGCTCATTCTATTGGTGAATGGAGATGAAATGGTGGATGGAAAATATATATATAATGTGTCTGTTTCACGTTGCATATTTTGTGAAACATGGTTTTTGACTTTTTTTTTTCCTTTTAATTTTCTTTTTATAATAATAATAATAATAATAATAATAATAATAATAATAATAATAATAATAATAATAATAATAATAATAATAATAATAATAATAATAATAATAATAATAATAATAATAGAAGCTATAAATGTAAATGAAAAAAAAATTATATTTTTAAATAGTAAAGTAAGAAATAGAAAATTGGTAGAATGAATAATTTCCCAATTATTGATCATTGCGATTGAACCCAAAAAATAATACAATAATAATAATGTAATATATGTGGGTCCTGCAAAATCCACCGGCGTGCACTTGAAATTGTGGCATGGAGCGTAGAGTTTTAAAAAATCATGTTCAAAGCCAAAAAAAGATTGAAACATGCCAATGCTACATGATAATGAAAGACCGCCCAACTGAATTTCACTTGCTAAATTTGTGAAAGGCACAACATATGAACATAATTAATTAATGACTTAGATCAATTCTTTTGCTTCATTTCGCAAATTATTGGCGGTAACTCTGTTAGTTAAAACATGAATTAAACGTGTTTTAAATATAAATTCAAATTTTTTACGTTTCATTACTATTTTAAACGGAAAAAAATTGACACCCAACATTTAAAATGCGTTTAAAATATGCATATTTAATCAGATTTTTAACTTCCAAAATCCATAATTTTCTAACCTGAAAAATTCGATGTGGAGTCCAAAAAATTGCATTTTATAATAAATTTTTAAATATTTGTATAGTTTTTTTTTAATATTAAATATGAGAATGACATTATTTTCAATTCATGAACAATAAATAATAAATTGACCAAATTATTAGAATTCAAGAGGAAAAAGATTGTAAATGAAGAAAAACCAAGTTTAGAAAGGAACAATATGAAAATATGCTGTAAAAGTAGTTACTGGTTATGATTAAAATAGAATAACTTTTTGAATTTGATGAGTCTAAATTTTTTGGTTAAATAGTTGCTAATTTGTTTGAATTTTATATGAAATAGCTGAAATTTGTTATGAAATATTGAAATATGTGTACTAAAGGAAAATAATAACCAAATTTTTAAACCGTATTTTTCAATTAGATACAATATTGAACACAAATGTAACTTTATCAGTTTTTTAAAAGTTAACGATTTTTTTGCCGAAGAGTTGACTTTTTTTGTTACGAAAGCCAAATTAAATACGAATCATATAATTGCCGAATTAAACGCATCCTTTTTAACAAACTATGAACAGTAAAAAATAATTAGGGGAATAAGATGAACTCCAAATTTATAAATAAAAGGGAAAAATGTATACCTATTTAATTTAGTGGTATGAAAAGTAACATCCATTGCGAATAGCTAATAGTTGAAGAAAACTAGGGGCTCAAGCTATCTGAAGGCCTAAGCCAAATTAAAAAATAAGAAATTTTTTTTTTCAAAAAAAAATTAATTAAATAAAAAATTTTAGAATAATATTTTAATTATTTTAGGTATTAATTTTTCAACAATATTTAAATATTAATTTTTAAATAATATTTTGAGTTTTTTTTATGAAAATTATCTATTTATACGACTAACTAATTTTAAGCCTAAGATATAGGGGCCTAGAGCAATTGTTTAATTGCACCCATTTTTAGCAGCGTTACGAATAGAATTACACACAATAAATTTAATAATATATAACTCTTACCTAGCATAGTGATTAAGTAAGAAGTTAATCACTAGGAACAATTTTCTGAATATTAAAATTAAAATATTTTATGAATCTAACGTAAGTATATAATAAAAGCAAGTAAATGGAAGGTAATTTATTTATAATTAAAACATAATAGTATTTATGTTCAAAATGCAATGAAAACTTAAAGTTGATAAATGATTAATCAAAAGGCAAACCTAAATCTATTAGTCCTCTCTCTAAGTCAATTAAAAATGTTCATAGATGGAGGCGATATTCATTTTTGCACAATGTAGTGACTAATATAAATGTTTAAGTTCTATATTCTACTTTTTAATTCCTTAGATGTAAGAGACATTACATTTCACATACTAACTCTTGAGTACTAAGTGAATTAACTCTTAGGTACTATTGTTGCAAAATATTTAACTAAAATGTTATAAATGGTGATCAATCAGTTATAACAAATTAACTGATAAGAAAATGTAACTATAATCAAACATAAAAATACAGATAATAGATCAGCTTATTGCATTAAGAAACATGTTTGCATCTAGTCATACTTAAATTAATGAAACAATAAGGAACAAATAAAGACATAGAAAAAAAAAATTGAAGAAGATAAAGAATAAGAAGAGATTCAAACTCTTAAATGGAGAGATCATTTTTTCTCCAAAGAGTTGTAAATCTTCCTTCAGAAGTTTCTACATCTTAATCTAAGTATTTCATTAATGTTTCTTGTATTACAAATAATATACACTATATGGTAAAAATTCTATGTCTAATGGTGATAAGAAGACTTATTTTTTTTGTCTTAAGGTACCCTATATTCTGTCTTTTAGGAGGGTGATGTCTCTTCTTGAAGAGACACAATTTTTCGTTAGTAACCAATTTTATGTTTAAATGAGGACATATTTTCCTAATAGTGCCAGCAACGCTGCTTCGTACTGTCGCTACTAGTGAAGACTTTCATTACTAGTGATAAAATCTCTAGCATAATTTTCACTTTGCTCTAAATTGCTCAAAATCTTTCAATTAATCCCTAAAAATGAATGTTAATTAAAATACAAAACAAATATAAAAATTATGACTAAAATGCACTAATAAGTTCAGATTCAATAGGCAACTGCTATGGTTAATATATCGATAAGAATATTTAATATCTGATGTAACATCTCATCATTACCTACGAATAAGCAGAGCTGGAATACCACATCGGAATATTCGAGCTATGTATTTGTACTTAAACTTTCATTGAATAAATTTTTAGTATAGATTTGGCTAGAATTTTCCCTTATATTAAGATAAAAAATTTCAAGAAAACAGGTTTTACAACTTTTTAAGTCATTATTGTTAGCACAACTCAATCACAAACCAAAGCAAAAAACTTCTATAAACATATATCACTCTTATAACCTCTATTTCAATCCTACAAAAGAGAGATTCACACTTCCATATATTTTAATACAACTCAAGATATATCATCATTTCTTCACTAACATTCTACATATAATTTATAAGACTTAGTTCTTACTTTGCAAACATATTTCATATACATGTCAGTTCAATTATGCTAATGTACAAGCCATACTAATTAACAAATAGTCGAAGCCTTACCTAAAATGCTTTAATGAACTGTAGTCACGTCACTAGTTTGTCCCAAGTTAATAAAATTTACTACCTGCGAGTTAGACATGTAACTCGTTAAGCAATAATGCCCAATGTACTTTAACTATTTGATAAAAATAAAATACAAAACCAAGTAAAAAAAATTTAAAAGCAGTAAATTATATTGACATATAATAAAAAATGCACATACTAATTTTCAAAATATATTTTTCATTTATATGACTTGTTATTACTGACTGCTTCATGATTCAACATGTTCTATTTACTATATTTTATTTTTACTTGTCTAATATTATATTACTCTATTTCTTTATGACTGTATGATAGGCAGAAGCATCTATATGATTCTGTACAAATTTGGTCGAAGCCTCTGTTTGTTTGTATAGAGTACTACTGCATTAGTATGATATATCATGCCCTTACCCAACCTAGTTCTAACTTATGTACCAAGTAGGGCAGGGTTTTTATTTATTTCTCTTACTATCTAACTGTCTGATACTTTTTATTGTCCATCTATATTTTGCCATATACTATTTCTTATGACTTCTTGAATCTTTAATCAATAATTTATACTTAGTACTTACTAATTTAGAATAATTTTACACACTTATACAAAATGACTATATGAATAAACTAAATTACCAAATGAAAAGTAAAATACCCTATGAATAATAAATTGCCAACTTTTGAACATATTTTCCATAATCTAAACTTGGTTACAAACTTAACAAAAGGGTCCCTTAGGTTTCTAAGCTCAAGTTTTAACAAAAAAAAAAAACAATTCATTTTTAAATCAAAATAATCGTTAGGGCATTTAATCAAATGCCTACACAAAACACTAGTTTAAGTTACCAAAAATCTTTCATTTCCCATTATAAGGCCATTTGGCCAAAGCCAAATTTGGTTTTAATTTTAAAAAACTCTCTTAATTGTGTAATTTAATCATTTAAACACCATAAAATCAAGTTAATTTCCAATTAGAGACATTTTACTTAAAAATTTGCAAGTATCAAGTTAATTTCCAATTAGAGATATTTTCCTTAAAAGTTTACAAGTATAGACTTTTATCCATCTTATGTACAATTTATGTTTTAACTCAATCATTTAGTATTTTAAACTCATCATTATATAGTCATGCATAAAACACAACATTAAACAATAAAATCATAATACATACGCATAAACTTGAACAAAAGTCCAAGTCATTGAAAGCATTCAAATAGTTAAAGTACCAAACTTTGAATTCTATTCGTGATTTTCACTTCTCTTTACTTCTCTTCTTGTGCTCACCTTTTTTCTTGATTCTCCACTTGATTACCTATATAAACATCATCATTTACAATATAAACATAAACCCTTGGTTTGAAGAACACATTAGTAACTCATAAACCTAAGCTCCTTTTATTGATTTATTGATTCTACTTGAATGGATAAAACTAAGTTTATTTCATGAACTCCTTTCATTTTCATCAACTAACCATCATTTTTACATGAACGTCTTCCTTTCTTCTTCCTATTTGCTAACCAAATCATAAAACAAGTAAAAGAGAGATTATTACCTTCATTAAATAAGTTATTTCTTAGGTTAAACACTTGAAAATTTGAAAATTCTTCCTTAATTTTGTTGATGAAGTTCACGGTATGGAAGAGAGAAAAATAGTAAGTGTTTTTGTTTAATTTTTCTTCATTGTCTTCCTTTTACCATATATAAATAATTTAAATTTTATTTATTTAATTCCATGATTTTTGATGGCTAAGCTTAAGCCAACTTAAAAGGTACTTAAACCATCAATCTACTTCTTCCCAAATGATTGTTTAACTTTTACTTATCACCAAAATGGTGATTGAGATGGAAATGACCAAAATGTCCTCCATTGGAAATCCTTTCATAACTTTCTGTACTTGTGTTTTTGGGAAAAATTATGCGTCAATGTTGATAGACACTATGACCCGATTAATTCAGAGAACAAACTTCTAAAGTCAGATATTGGCACTAACCTTTTGACACTTGATTTTAAGTTTTACATGAATTCCATTGAATTTCGGGAAAAAACCCTTTTTTTTCTCCTTGAGATCCTTGCTTGACCTTGTTGTATTTCTTTCTTAATAACTACTTGTGCATAACTCCACATTTAATAATTCTTATACCAAATGAAACTAGATATCAATAGCTACTTTGTGTTAAGAATTTAGATTCTTTTGAGATACACAAAATGTTTACTAGCACTTTCCATTTGACTCTTCTCCATTGCCAGGGGCAGCTTGCACACTATCTAGTAATTCAACTATATTTCTATTCGTACATCTCCAATTTAGGTGATTCAAATTCCAAAATTTAAATGAGATACAAAGGCACAATTTTTATGTTTAGTAATTTTACATAATATATCATTAAAAGGTCTAAAAGTTGATTACAATCCTAGGTTCTGCACAAAACCTTCCTTGAATAGGTTCTATTTGAGCAAGCATAACTCTCTACCTTTGTGGAATTTATTAAAAATGGTTTTGAGGTATATCTTAGACATATTAAGCTACATATTTAATGTTTACTCCTTATCAAGTTCCTTTTTTTTATCTTGGTCTAAAAATTTCTTGAAACTAGTTCAATGTTGTTGCCCTTCTGTTTGCATATTCTCTTACTCTTATCATCAACTCTAGGTACTTATCATTCTATTTCTAGCTGGAAATTTAGTTATACCACTGTGTCTCTCTCATATACTAATTGGTTTTAAAGGATATTTTAGACATATTAAGCTACAAATTTCATGTTTACTCCTTATCAAGTTCCTTTTTTATCTTGGTCTAAAAATTTCTCAAAACTAGTTCAATGTTGCTACCCTTCTGTTTGCATAACCTTTTACTCTTATCATCAACTCTAAGTACTTGTCTTTCTATTTCTAGTTGGAAATTTAGTTATACCACCGTGTCTCTCTCATGTACTAGAAATTAGGATGCGACAGCTCTATCCTTCTAATTTTTAAATTTTATCTTGAAACTTATTCTCTATACATGGTTTCTATATGCAATCATGTATCACTCATACAACTTTGGTTTTCACATATATACATATAAGCATTAATCATAAATTTGCAGACCTTTATCTTATTCTCTTTTTCTTTCATCATTAATTCTTGCCCTCATTGATATACTCTAGCTAGGGCGCTTGATTCGGAGCGATCAACTGACTTTGAGTATGCCCTTATCTAACTAGTACCAATTCCTTTACCTCTTCCTCTTCCACGGCTTCTATTATTATTACTTGCTGCATGTATTTTCTCAGAAATTACTAGAGGTTCAGCTATATATCTACAACAATCTTTCTTTAAATGATCAGTTGATCTGCATATCATGCATGCTTCGGTTGTAAACCAATATTCTTCTCTATGTCTTCGTCCATAATGCTTACATGATGGATAGTTATATTTCTTACCTCTAGAGCCTATACCTGAACCTTTTCCTGCACTTTTATTTTCACTTCCTGATCCAAATTGACGATTATATCCTTTTAATGATACTTAACTTTGTTTTGCATTCATGGAAGAACCTTTACTTTTAGTCCTTTTACTAGCTAGATAATGACCACTTGCAGTATCTTGATTTATTTCTCTTTTTTGCCTTTTCTTATCTTTTTTTTCTTGTTTTTATTTTGGCACTAATTTCAACTCTTGTGCAACTGATACGACTCTAAAAATTCCTTAATTCGCTGTGCTACTAATAGTATCTTTAAATCTGTTGAGGTTGCCGTAATAAAATTATGAGACTATAATAAAAATAGCTGTGACACCCCCGACCAAAAGCATACGTCTTTTTGACGTCATTACATGCATTTTATGCATTTTTATTTAAATGCATCATAATATGACATGATATATGGCATTTACATGAAATTTATGAGATGGGAAATGATTATTAATGAGTTGAAAATGTTAAACTGTAACACCTCTTTCTATATTCCTATGTCATAAAACAGACCATTTTTTTTATATCATACGTCGGGTGACGTTACTACTAATTTTGTTTCCCATACATATACATATAAATATACATATACATACAAACACCAAATCACATATACAGCATGTTAATAATACATACACCATTTCTTTTGATCCTAT
>CANUEY010062776.1:0-25610 GCA_948099555.1 Croton setiger | reverse complement strand
CAAAATTATGTTTTCTTTTTTTTTTCAAATAAATATATACATTAATAATAAATCATAATTTTTGTTTTCCTATATATATATATATATATATATATATATATATATATATATATATATATATATATATATATGTATATACTCAGCATAACCTTCTATGTTATATAAACGTCCTTCATGGGCTAAAATTTGATGTTGTCCTTCAAGTAACTCACTATTTCTTGCTGCAACATTTTAAACAAGGTAAATTAAAAATCTAAGACATCAATCAATATATCATTAAAAATTAATTAAGGTTGTTCATAATTTGCAAGTTAAAGATACTTACTATTAAGCATAGAACAATGCAACCAGAAGCCCCAGGGAACAAAGTATACCAAAAATTCAAGTGGTGAAACTTAATTCCATCGATGAACATAAGTGGTAAACTTGCAGCTACACATATACATTTAAGTTCCATTTTAGTATTGGGTTTTTTTTAAGTGTTCGAAGGTAAAAAAAAAAAAAAGGATTCTTGAAATTAGAAGAAGAACCTGGAGGATGAGTACAGCGGGTGTAGATCATGAAAGCAACAGAGGCAGCAAGGGCAGCACTTCTAGCAACCCAACCTGGACCAAATATTGAGAATGACAAAACTCCAATTGCTGCACATCCTATTTGCGCCATGAAAATGTTGTACTTCTGCAATGTCGTTTCAAGAAAATTATAGCCTTTGATTACTTAATTGTTAACAAATTCCCCAACTAAGCAACTCAAACCCAAATTACAATTTGATAAAATTGTGAATATTGATAGGATTCAAAGCCTAATTGCATAGAAAAAGAGATTGACAGAGAAAGAAAAGTACCCGAGCAGCTGGAGCAGAAGGGGTAGAAAAGAGGATTGCAGAAACAGCTCCTAAAGGAGCTACTGTTATAGAAATTCCTTTTGGGGCAATTATTTGATCAATCTTCCCCAATATTGCCATAGCTGCAAACGCTCCTGTTCATGTAAATTATACCAAATTTTCAGAAAAGTCATAAAAAAAAAAAAAAAATTCTTGATCATCTTAATTACCTGCAGAGGGCCAAATAATGTCACTGAGGGAAGGAGAAGAAGAAGATTTCTGCGGTTTCCAAGAATCCCAAAAAGGTGAAGCCACATTGCTTGAAGCCACAACTCCATCATTATATTGTTTTCTTTTTCTTTGTATAGAAAAACCTAATCCAAGAGGCCTATACAAATCCAAGAAAGCTCTCTTCTTGATTTCAAGAAATGGGAAAATGGAGGTTCTGGATCTTGGTTGTACTGGTAATGTTAACGTTGGTGTTAATTGCATACCCATTTCTTTGAATTCTGATTGAAAGTGATCAAGTCAAGTTTTACTGTACATAAAGGGAATTTTTTTTTTTTTTTGTTGAAATTTGTACATAAAAAAAGGGGTTTGAAACAAGTGGTTAGCAAGAAAAATAAAGTGGGCTTTTGAAGAAGTTGAAAGGGCACTGGATAAGAAACAAAGACAGCAGCCAAGATTCAAGAAGAGACTAAATTTTATTAATTTATTAATTTATCTTATCATTTACTGGTTAGTGGAACAATGATTTGATTTCAGAAGCTGCTGCCAAACAAATTTCTCACCTTCCTCTTTTCCATTTTTGTTTTTTTTTTTTCTCAACCTCATTACTTCATTTATCAACTTGCAATCTTAAATTTTATTTTATTTATTATGGCAAGTTGCCAATAATGCCATTTACACAATTCAATATAGTAACCCTAACCCCACTAGGCCAGGTTCCAAATTTTGGGGTTTAATTGGATCAACCCAGCTCACTTAATCAATGGATTAGAACGCCTCCATCCACCACAAGGTCATGTCCACTCACGAACGCTGACCCATCACAAGCTAGAAACACCACAGCGTCCGCTATATTTCTTGCTTTCAACGCTGCTCCTTTCAAGCTCATTTGCATCCCATACATTGTCTCTAACTCCTCCACGCTCTTCTTATGCACGTGTTGCGTCATCGGCGTCGCCAATCCATACGGTGAGACGCAGTTCACCCTAATTCCATGCACCCCCAGTTGCTGACTCGCTGATCTCACCAATCCCACCACCGCATGTTTCGACATCACATAATCTGTTCGTTTCATCGAACCTTTACTCCCCACCACGCTTGCCGTACATATTATGCTGCCTCTCACTCGCCTTTCTACCATCGCACGCGCCGCGTACTTGATGCACGTGGCCATTCCTCGCACATTAACGGCGAATAAACGGTCAAACTCCGTTAGGTCAAGATCAAGAACGGTTTGATCTGAGCTTGATACGATTCCGACGTTGCTGAATAGTATATCTAGTTGACCGAACTCGTTGACCGTCCAATCAACTAACGATTTCACCTGCTCTTCTTTTGAAACATCGCAATGAAAATATCTACACTTATTGGGTCCGATTGATGAAGCCACTTGCTGACCTAAGTCGTCTTGAAGGTCGGCAATAACCACCATGAGAGCACCGCGGTCGGCGAAAAGACGAGCGGTTGCTTCGCCAATGCCGCTTGCACCTCCAGTGATTACTGCAACTTTACCAGACAGATTCATGTGGGGTGCGGGGGTATGGACCGACAATGGAGATCCTGCCATTCTAATATTTCTTTTTAATTTTTATTAGATAATAATATAGAAATATAGAATTCTGAAATGCGGGAGGAAATATATACCGGAGATGGAGAAGCGAAAGGTGGGTGGTGTGTGCATCACTTGATTAAAATGAGGTCCACGTGTTTGGAATTATTTTTCAAGGTGGGTGGGTGAATTGCCCCACCATTGAACTGACCATGAATCCTCGGTTAAATTGTATTGTTTTTTAATATTCTCAATTGTAATTTTTTGCAAGTTATATATATATATATGTATACAATAATTAATAAAAAATATTTCTTTCTTGATTTTGTTTAATCTTTAATTGATCTATTTTCTGTTTTGCTTAATTTCCTCTTCTATTTTCTATTTCTTTCTTACTTTATTTTTGTTTGTCTGTTACTCCCCCTCAAGTTAGGTTATACGATCTCCTATGCCCAATTTGACTAAAGTCTTACTGAAGAATTTTCATAGAACTGCTTTAATCAGTATATCGGCAAATTGTTCTTCAGATCTAATAAATGGAAGACATATACTTCTTTCTTCTAGTTTCTTCTTGATAAAATGTCTATCTTTACGTTGAACTGGATTTTCTGAAATACTAATTGCCGCTCTATTATCGCAAAACAATTTGCAGGAAGTTTTTGGCGGAAAACCAATTTCTGTGAGAAGCTTTCTTATCCAAAGTATCTTTGCCAATCCTCGAGCAATTCCATGGAATTCTGCTTCGATCGAAAGAGACACCACCTTTTGTTTCTTACTCTTCCAGGTTACCACGTTATCTCCTACCATTGTAAAGTATCCTGATATGAACCTCCTATCAACTAGATTTCCGGTCCAATCTGCATCTGTGAATGCCTTTATTTCTAAGTGACCATTCTTTTAAAACAATACCCCATGTCCTGGAGAACCCTTCAGGTATCGAATAATTCTAATGACTGCTTCCATATGTTCTTCCTGGGGTTTATGCATGAATTGACTTACTATCCCAATTGCATAGGCAACATTCGGTCTAGTGTGTGAGAGAGATATATGAGCTTACCGACCAATCTTTAATACTGCCATTTATCTGCTAAATCAGTTCCTTCAGTAGTTTTGAGTCTATGGTTAGGAACCATTAGGATATCAACTGGCTTACATCTAACATACCAGTTTCTGCTAGAAGGTTTAGAATATATTTTTTCTGAGAGATGAAAATTCCCCTTCTCGATCTCAAGACTTCAATTCTCAAAAAATACTTGAGTCTTTCAAATCTTGCTGTGAAATTGTCAATTTTAATTCAGAATTGCTATGGTTTTACTGTTTTCATACTGTTATGTTTCTGTTTTAATGATTTAGCTAAATAACCAAGGTTTGAATGTGTTGTTGTTTGGAATGGACTGTTTTGTTTCTGATTACTCATATGTGAATTGTTTTGCAATTGCAATTTATGTGGAAGGGATGTTTTGAAGAAATAAATCTGTTAAGGGACTGTTTTGGGGATTTGGAAATAATGAAGGACTAACCCAACCCTCTTACTCAAACTCTTTTGGTTCAGACCTAGCCTTTATCCAAAATTAAAAACGGAGTCAACTTTTTAATTAAAATTTGGTTTACTTTTCTTAAACTAAAATTGGTTCCCAAAGGATGACGATTCTTAAAAAATCTTTTTAAGATCGACTGATTTGGCATCGCAATGCAAAATGTTTTTTCACCTGATTTTTGGTAAATAAAACCAAAAACCCGGAATATCAGCAATGGGCCATAAAAATCATTGACAAAATTTACCCAACTTCTTCTCTTGGTCATTCCTTCATTCTAGTTGTAACAGATTATTTTACCAAGAGGGTAGAGGCAATACCTATGAAGAAAGTAGAACAATAGGGCGTGATTGAGTTTTTAAAAGAGCACATCATCATTGCTTTGGTATTCCATAAAGCATAACAACTGACCAAGAAACAATGTTTACTGGTCAAGAAGTGAAGGATTTTGCTGAGGTCAATGGGATTAAGTTACTTACCTCTTCACCATATTACACCCAGGCTAACGGACAAGCAGAGTCTTCAAACAGGATTCTAATCAATATTTTGGAAAAGATGATTGAAGATAATCCTAGAGATTGGCACACTTTGTTGTCTGAAACCTTATGGGCGTATTGTACTTCTAAGAGAGAGGCAACCCAAACCAGTCAATTATATATATATATATATATATATATATATATATATATATATATATATATATATATATAAACACACACATAAGTATATATACCGAGTATATATATTCTATATATATCTGTATATATATCAGGGACAGTTTTGAATTTTTATAAAAAATATGTGTTATCTATTCTGGTGTTGGTATATATACAGGATATATACTCAATAAATTAATACATATATACTTTATATATTGGGATATATGAGCTATATTGACATATATACCACAAAAAATGGAATTTAATTCGGTATATATGAATTATATATACTCCACACAAAATCATAGCATATAGACTTTAGAAATTGTCATACATTGTTCATATATACTATATATATACTCCGTATATATATTAGTACATATATTGGTATTAGTATATTATGCAGTATATATACTGTTTTATGTGTTTTTGTTATATTTCGATTATTAATTAATATATCATGTGTATATAGTTCATATATACTAGTATACCATAAAAATTGACATTTAATCTGGTATATATATATATATATACCTACCAAGAGCAGTTTTAAATTTTTTATAAAAAAAATATATTATTTTATTAATTTTTAAAACTATGTACTAATTTCTTAATTTTATGTATTATTTCCTTAAAACTTATTTCATTTCATATTTCATATTAGAAAATTTAACAAAATACATTCTATTTCATTTTAAATTTCGATTTGAATTTATACCCCTATTTCTAAGCAAGTTGTTTATTTGAAATGTATGTTTATACACTAGCTTTAAGAAGCTACACAATGGGTGCGACAACAATTCTTGATCCTGAAAAGAAATACTTTGGTTCAAGAATAATTACAAGGGAGGATTGTACTACAACTAGGGCTGTAAACGAGTCGAGCCATTCGCGAGCGGTTCGGTGTTCGTTTGATAAAAACTCGACTCGAGGTTCGGATCGATAATAAACGAGTCGAGTTTGAGTCGAAAATTTAGGCTCGTCTCAAGCCGAGCAATTAGGCTCGCGAACAGCTTGTTTAAGAAAGCTCGAGAGTAGCTCGTTTAATTGGCTCGCGAGTGGCTCCGAGCTGCTTGTTAAATAAGCTCGCGAGCCTATTAAAACAACGTAATTTTGGTACTAAACTAAAAAATATGTTTCAGCCAAGCCATCCGCCTCCTCACTTCAATTTTTTGCTATTTCATTTCTTTTTCAAGTTTATTTGCGAGTTCAAACTCGAGTTCGAGCTTGAATAGTAACATAAAACAGCCAAGCTCGCGAGTCTAAAAAACCAAGCTCGCGAGTCTCAAAACGAGTCAAGCTCGCGAGCCGAGCTCGAGCTCGTAAAATTAAACACAAGCTCGACTCGAGCTCGAGCTCGTGAAATTTAAAACGAGCCGAGCTCGAGCAGCACAATATTCAGCTCGGATCGGCTCGTTTGCAGCCCTAACTACAACATTAGGCAAGGATCTTGATGTTTTGTTGGGGTATAAAGAGTAGTGCTTATTGTTGATGATAATAACAAAACATGGACATACGATAAGGCTAATTTGATTTGGGTTAAGTGATTTTAATATTTTGCGAACCCAGACATAACTGGTTTAAGATCAAAGATTGAATCTTTACCTGAGTTGAAGATGGAAGAAGAGATTGAGAACAAGCCTGTTCTTGACTGATATTTTTAACTTCTAAAGAAAATCCATTCTCAATTTTTTGATTGAGAACTAGGGTTAAATCTTGCTACTCGAGAAGTTAGGTTTGATTTGATAACCTTGCAGAGGTTAGATTTCATTTTGAAAAATTCATTTTCTTTCGTTGATTGATTAGTGTTTTTAAGATTCTTAACTATCACTGTTATTCCCATATTGTTGAACTTCATAGATTCCAAGAAGCATAATGCTAATCTATGATATGTGCTAGTAGACAAAGATTCGGATTCGGTAAGTTAGCCTCCAACTAATAGCTTTTTTTATGTGCTCAACTTTTGGATAAAATCACATTACAAGCATAATGCTAAGTATCATTTGCATTAGGAGCATAATAATGCCATTTGTCATTTCGGACCTTTCATAAATAGTATCATCCAATGCAGATTACGTGATTTTCTTGTAAATTGAGATAAATTATTGTAAATTAAGATAGAATTGCATTATATTAATAGGGAAGCAGCTTTAAAGGCACCATCCACAATCAAATTATGGCCAGTCACAAATTCAGAATCCTCAGAAGCAAGAAACAGCACAGCATCTGCTACATGCTTTACCTGAAGGATTCCCTTTTAACCAATAATTTGATTCAAAAGCCTTCTCTAACTCCTCTGCTCCCATTCCAGACCATTCACAAGTCAAAGAAGTTGCAACAGGCCCCGGTGACACGCAGTTCACTCGTATCCCATACCCTCCAAGCTGCACACTTGCCGACTTCATTAACCCCACCACCGCACACTTGGACATCGTATAATCCGTCGACCTATATCCGCTTATATTCACAGCTATGCTTGCCGTGCATATTATACTACCCTTTTTCACTCCCCTTTCCACCATGGCTGCCGCTGTGTGCTTTACACATGCTGTTGTTCCACCTACATTAACAGCAAAGAGTTTCTGGTAGGCAACCATGTCGAAGTCCAGGACTGTCTGTGGTGACTTGCTGATAATTCCGGCATTGCAGAACATGACATCAAGCTGACCATACTAATCAACTATTGCCTTAACCAGGGACTTGACTTGGTTCTCATCACAGTGGATGTAAGTGGAACAAGAGGATCCGATTGATTGTGCTAGTTTTTTACCCTTCTCATCTTGGATATCAGCAATCACCACTGCATGTGCGCCATGTTCGGCGGGCAAAGAGAAGCGCCGTGGCCTCACCAATGCCACCAGCACCGCCAGTGATGATGGCAACCTTGTCTTAAAGCTTAATCTTAGTGGGTGCGGTGCTGCTCATTTTTGTTCAAGAATTGTAGGGAATCAAATACTATTATATAATACTACTATATTCCATACTCGTCCACCAAAGCATCAATTATCTCAATGTTAAGAGCTTGACTTTTCTGATAAGGGATCTACCCTGCCATGTCTCTATCTTTATTGTCTGTTTGTGAAATGGCATCTTTTAGCACACAAAAGATGAAGGAAGAAGCTAAGCTCCCAGCCACAAGTAAAAGCAAATCAAGGATAGAACTAACGTAATGATGAAGAAAAATTTTGGCCACAAATCAAATGAATAAAGGTAATAGTATGAGTCTAGAGACCAAACATCAATTAGCATGCAATGGTGTAGTTAGTTTTATGAATTCATAATGTTGAACAAGGAACAGAATTGAATAAAGCAAAAAAAAAAAAAAAAATTCATTAGGTGCAAGAATAGACGAAAATCCAGCATTTTTGCCATGGAAAATGGTAAGGATATACAACCCCCATATACAGAGGTAGAAAGAAATATCACAAAACATGGCTAGTGAGTTTTTATAAAAAAATAAAAAATAAAAATACATCTAGTTGGATGTATACATTACATATTGTGAATGATGTGATTCTGATTCAAGAGTAATCTGACTGGGACTCGTAGAATTCACTCGGGCAAGGAGACATCACTTCTTGCTCTAACAACTGCAGTATTTGGTTCATGGTTGGCCGATCGTCAGGGTTTGCATCTGTGCATCTTGATGCTATTTCAAGAATTGCTTCTACTGTTTCCACATCTGCATCTCTGCACCTTTTGTCTACCACATTTTCTAATCGGTTCTCTCTTAATTGTGTGTTCAACTGCATAACATCAAACAAACATGTTATAGCCAATTGTCTCAAAACAAAACACATTATATCAACACAATAACAGGATAACTCTTTCGAGTTCTTACCCAACCGACGACATTTAAGCCTCTCTTTACAAAATCTGGATCGGTAGGCCTTTTTCCAGTTACAAGCTCTAGCAACAGAACTCCAAAGCTATAAACATCTGACTTCTCAGTGGCTCTCCCACTTTGCAGATACTCTATTTCAAGCACATATGACAGCAACCAATCAATAGGATACAAGAAAAACTATTCCAACTTAAATTAAAAACATCATGCATACGGTTCAATATGAAAATAGAATTGAAACAAACCTGGTGCCAGATAACCGAAAGTGCCAGCAACAACAGTTGTAACATGGGCATCCTCATCCACCAACAGTTTTGCAAGCCCAAAATCAGAAACATGTGGTTCCAAATTCTCATCAAGTAGAATGTTGCTGGACTTTACGTCACGATGAACTATCTTGGGGCTGCAGTCATGGTGTAAGTATGCAAGCCCACGTGCAGAACCTAAAGCAATTCTTAGGCGAGCATTCCAACCCAATGGAGGTTCTTGGTCACATTCTGAAGAGGAAAAATCATTGTGAATAAAGACTAAATGAACAAACTAGAGCACTTCAATAATTAATTACAGAAAATTGTATTAGCCATTTGTTATACGATATAGAATGGAAATGACAATTCATACCGTGCAAAAGGTCATCTAAACTTCCCATTGCCAGATAATCATAAATAAGAAGCCTTGACATTGGAAGCCTGCAGTAACCTCTAAGGTTTACTAAATTTATGTGCTTGATGCTACCTAAAATTTCTAACTCCCTCTCAAATACTTGATCAGATCCTTCCCGACTCCGATCAATTCTTTTAACAGCAAATGTTCCACAATCATTCATGACCATCCGGTATACAGTGCCAAATCCTCCTGACCCTACAACATCCTCCTCATCAAGATCCTCAAGCTTTTCTATGATTTCACTTGATGGATATGGCAAGTCTCCGTGGAAAGTAATAAGCTTTGTACCTTTGAAAATAGAAAGGTTAGAGACAAAATAAAGAGATGAAAACAGATAAAAATTAGGATTGGAGAGACATGGATGTAAGCTTACTTGCTTCTTGATGAACTTGTTTCTTCACTTCTGTGTATTTCTTAGCAGCTCTTTCTTTCTTTGATAACAAGCAAACCCAGAGGAAGGCAAGAAGCACTGCTAGCATAAGGGCCATTGTGGCCATTATACCAATCAGCACCCCTTTGATGTAATGAGAGGAATGTTTTGTAGGGACTGCAGAAATCTCTGTAATTGGTCACTTGCATAACATAGACTAAATTTCAGAAATGTTAAAAATTTAAAAAAACTTGCCTGCTGCTTCGTCACTTGCAGCATGAGGTAGCACAGCAGGAAACCCCATTGAGGTTCGACATGGCTTGTGAACTTGTCTACCGCAAAGATCAGAATTTCCAATAAACCTAAGCTCAAGCAAAGCAGAAGAAAAATTAAACAAAAATCAACAGAAAAGGAAACGTAGCTGAGGATACTGATTTTTCCATGTGTACCAATAATGCAGTTCTAGTTTAGAATTGACAAAGTTCAGATTGTTTGAATTTTATATCAGAATGCCAGAAAGTATAAAATACCAATATATACAAATAAAAATTGATGCTATTCTGACATAGTATGATATATGATACCAAGGACAGACTTTTAAAGTACTCGGTGTCACCAAGAGCACTTACGAGTCATTCCCAAAAGTGCTTAGAGCTCCAAAATCAGGGATTTCACCAGAGAAAAAGTTGGTTGATAAATTCCTGAGATAACAGAACCAGACTAAAGGATTAGCACAAAATAAGAATTAATCTCCAAGGCAAGAATTCCCAACTTGAAACTTTCAAATTAAATAGAAATAATTCTATGAACTCACAGGTGGCGCAAACGTGTAAGACGACCAATTGATGAAGGTATAGCACCTTTTAGCAGATTGCTTGACAAATCCCTAAATTGAATTGTTGTTAATAAAGAACAAGGTTAATTAATAATCAGTTCCTCAATGTGGACTTAAAGAGTAGCAGATGTTTTCTATGTAGCAAAACCTATTGGATAGATTATTGATACAGTAGAAAAAATCTTTACAGAGAAATCTTACAGTATAGTGAGATGAGAGAGGTTTCCAATCTCTGCTGGAATGCCTCCTTGAAGATAATTAGCCCTCAAGTACCTACACAAATGGAGAACTGCAAATGAGGGAAAAGTGTAAACATTCCATTTAAATAACCACACAAAAGGAAAGAAGTCCAGAAAGAGGAATCCCCAATTTCGCTTACACTGCTCTAAGTTCTGTGCAATTAGTAATTTCAATAGGAATAATTCCATGTAAACTGTTTTGGTGAAGTGCCCTGTTCAACCAAGAACACAATAAGCAATCAAATTTGTTCATAGTTGTTTTAGTTTTAGACAATTTTGGGTATTATCTTATTAGATAGAAAACAAGATACTGAGTTTTGAACTCACAGCCTTTGCAGTCCACTAAGTTTACCAATGCTAGGAGATAAAATCCCTCCCAATTGCATGTAAGGCAGGTTTCTGAAGAGACCAACGGAAGAAAGCTAACAAGTTAAAAAGGAAAATGATTTCAAATACACATTAGAGGCGAACATGAAGTATTTATATGACATACATTGAGTTAACTCTTTGGTCATTGGGATAGCAAGAAATTCCAGTCCATTTGCAAGGAGACTCATCAGTATCTAGCCAGTTACCTAGAACATTTCTACTATCATTGAATGAGCTCTTGATTTCCAACAATGTCAGACCTGAATAAAAAAAAAAAAAGTGCATATACTCAAATCAGCAAAGCAAAAAGATCTGAAATTTACCCAACCATTGGTTCCCATTCAAGCCTTATTAAAAGCTAATATCATTTTTGTTATTTCTTTTTCCTCCATTATCTCGGCAGCCAAACAACAAATGAGAAGTGAAAAACTAAAAATTTCCCTTTTATAAAATCTCTAAAAAGAGAGAGATTCTTACCATCTTCAGTGAGAGCAAGAGAGCAAGAACTGAAAAGGGTTACAACATAAATCACAGAAAAGCCTAAAACAAAGAAACCCATTTCCATTTATCTTTGGAAATGTGGGATTTCTGTGGGTTAATCTTTTTTTCTTTTCTTTTGTATGCAGCAAGCCACTGCACAACACTTGAAATCTAGCAAATCAAACAAAAGAGAGAAAAAGAAAGGAACTTTGAGAAGATAATAATAATAACAAAAGCAGGTAAGAGGTGTTTGGATGTGATGATGGTCTGATTTACCATTATACTTTGAAGCACAAAAAAGAAGAGAGTGAGTGAGAGGGAAAATAAAAACTTTTCCAAATATTTTATTAAATTGATTTTTTTTTTTTTTTTTGAAAGTGGGTATGGAAAGTTGTGCAGGAAGAAGTAGCCGTTTCTCCAATAAAATTCAAACACACTTCATTTAAAACACTCTCGTATACTTGCAAGTGAAATGTAAAAGCTCACTGCAGAACGAGACGACAGCCTGAAAAAATTGCAGAATGAACACGTGGCAACATTGTGCGGCGAGTATTTAATTGCATACACAGCAAAGATTGTTGTTTCTTACTTTGAAGTCTGAGGTTGAATTGAAATTTGTCTGACGAGTACAGATGTTTAGACAGAAGGCGGTTTTTTGGGATGAATTATGAACATGAAAGCGCGTGTCTTTCACTCATCATTGGAGCTCAGCATCAAGGCAAGGCTTCCATGCTTGCTGCCAAAAAGTTGCTAAAAATATGACCAATATTTTTTCTTAAATAATTTTTCTTTTTTCTGCGGTGTGGTAGCCATTTTAATAGCAGGGTCAAAGCAACGTACGTGCCCCCAGAGCCGTCAGGCCCGTCAAGAATTTTAGGTATTTACATACCAAAATTGGAGTGTGGTATGATGGTAAATTATTGAGTTACCTTCCATTAGGTGGCAAGGTTATTGTTGATTTTATTTTCCTATTTTTCTAAAATTTGATAAAAATTTGAAGTATGAGCCTTCAAATTCCCAACCTGAAAAGTTAAAACCACGATTCTCACCACTGCACTGAGCAGTCTACTTGTCACTTATTTAATTACTAATACTAGCATGTAATATACAACTCAATTTTGAATTTATTGGAAATTCTTTCAAAATTAATCTGATAATAAATTCATTTGTCTGCTTTTTTATAACTCCATTATTGTTAAATGTTTTTAACATTTTCATTATATCTATTCATCAAAGTAATTTTTTTTTAATTAGTTTGTATCTTTTTTAACTAGAATTAGTTTGTCAATAAACGATTGAAATTACGGAAATTATACTATAATTTTTGGTATTTTTACGATAATATTTCAAAATGAATTTTATCACTAAGTACCCTTAATTTGTTGTAGAAAATATGAATTATATATACTACTATATATAAATTATATTCACTGTTTTTAATTATTACAGTATATATGGTAGTATATAGATCAATAAATATAATTCATATATATTGATATATATGATATTTATTTACAAAATATATAGCAGTACATGTGATGCATATATACCAGAATTTATAGTATATATGATTCATATATACTGGTTTTTAGTTAATTTATATCAATATATATGAATCATATATACTGCACCAAATATCATATATATCAGTATATAAGAAATATATATACCGGTATATATACTATCATATATATTACCATAAAGAAGGGAAGAATGAGGTAGAAAGGAAAATGGAAAGAAAAACAAGTATTTGAGTTAAAGGTTGAGAAGAGAAATGTTATTATGGGCTCTTGATTAGAATTGACAGAGCGAGAGGTAGGAACTAGAAAGAAAATAGAAACAAAAAGAGGCATGAAACAGTAACAGAAAAATAGAGGAAAATAAAAAGAAAGAAAGAAGAAAAGAAAAGAAAGAAAAGAAAGGGAAAAGAAGAGAGGAAAAAGAAACTGAGATGCTTCCTAACGTCAGAGGAAGTATAGAAACAAAAGAGGAAGCAGAGAAAAGTGAAAATGAAGAAGAAAAAAAGAGAAAACAGAAGGAAGCAAAAATAGGGGAAGAAGAAGAAAACAAAAATGAAAGAGAAAAGAATGGAGAAACCACCGTGCATGGTGGAGCATGGTTGTCGTGGAAGGTTGTACTGGAGCTAGTAAGGTCGCTGGCGTCAAAAGAAGGCTAGAAAATGGAAGAAAAGCAACTAAAGAAGGTTATTGTTCACGTGAATAGTAACCTTGGTTGCAAGGAGACGTGAAGAAGACAACCCAAAACGGCAGCTTAGCCTATGTTTTGAGGTACTTTTCACCCTAGATACCTGAATTTTATAAAATTACAAATTGATCCTTAAAGTTATAAGTTTATACAATTGAGTCCCTCTGGAAACTTTGAATCCTTTTGAATTTAATTTCTGCAAATTATATTTTGGTCCCTAAAGTTTTGGGGCGCATGCAATTGAGTCCTTAAGAACTTTTAAATCTTATCAATTAGGTCCCTCTACCTAATTAATTTATGAATATTGTAAATTAACCTTTGAACTCACTGTTGAACTTCAATTTGAACCCCTGGAAACTTTAAAACTTATGCAACTAAATCCTTTTGAGTTCAATTTAAAATTTATTTTATAAATTGGACTAATTAGTCAATTAATTAAACTAAATTATGATAAATATTGTCAAATTAATATATGATAAATTGAGTTTAATATTAAACACGAATAGCATTATTAAAAATTTTAAAATATAGTAAACATATATCGGAAGTTGAAATTTTAATGAAATAAAAATATTCTAGAAATATTATTAATATGATAAAAAAAGAATAAATACTAAATCATGCATTTCATATAAAATATAAATGAGGAAATTAAAGATTTATATTGAATTATATATGACCATCAAATATAGGAGGGGAACGAGGGAAGCAATCCGAGATTTGATTTCAATTCTGACTTTGAGGTAAGGATTAACTTTAGAAATGTTAATTGAAATGATTTGTTATTTGTGATTGAGATATTGATTGCTTGTTGGATTGGTACTAAAACTCAATCAATTGATTATATTGAAATTAATTATTGTTAGATCGGTATTGAAGTCCGATTGATTGATTATATTGAGATTGAGATGATAATACATATGATTATATAGATGTCATAAAAAAACATTCATACAAGATTTAATAAAAGAGTTGTGACCATTTTTATCTTATATTTGTAAAATTTCATAGGTGTGACCCACAAGTCATTATATGATTTTATAAGCAAGACTACGAGTCTATATATGATTTTACAAATGGACATTCGAGTCATACAAGAACTTGATACTAACCAGACATATGATATATGAATTCTCGGGGCAATACTTGACTTGATGGGTCACAAATAAATTAAATGGAATCATATGACATAAGTACATGCATATTGATGTTATTAATTATTGTTATGAAATTATTGATATTGCAAATTTAATTTATAGTAGTTTATACTTGCTGAATATGCAATTCAACCAAATCGCAATTTATATTTCAGGTTCTTGCTGCAACTGTCAGACTGGGCCGAAGCGTACACTCAATTTGCACAGGTTGATCAGTTGAAATATAGGACCTCTTTTCATTATTGTTGTTTACAAATGTATAGTTGTTTTTAATAGATTTATGTTAAATAATGTATAAGTATGATACTATAAAATATGTTGTTTGTAAATGTATATGTTATTTGATATAAAGTAGAGTATGTGAAAATAAATGATATCTGACGCCCGTGTGTGTATAAATAAATATGTTATTTGTTTAATAAACAATTTATATAGAGAAGGGTTGTCAAAATATGAATTATATATACTGATATATATACTGCTATATAAACTATAATAAAGATCATATATAATAATATACAACTTATATAATTGATTGTTGTAGATAATTTTTAATTTTTTTGAAGGAAAATACTGTGTAGAAATAAAAATTTTCAATATTTTCAATTTTTTTAAGAATGAATATGGGAGAAATTTTTTGATTATTTTTAGAGATTTTGTTTCTTTTTATATTATTTATTATTTAATATAAATTTTTATAATTGTGTTATTTAAAAAATATATGTTAGTTTATTATTTTAAAAAATAAGTATTATTCTTTTTAATTATATATAAAATATATGCTATTTGTGTTCTGACCCTATACAAGTATTTTGCAAAAAAAAAAAAAAATAATATGAAAAATCGTCACTCTTGTTATTTGTTGTTACTATTTACCATAATTTTATTTATTTATTTATTACTATTTAATTTTTATTTTTAATTATTTTTCTATTTCTTGTAGTCTGACACATTGGATTATGATTCCTAATGTTTTACGTCTTTTATATGTTTAATGAAGGTGCAAGTTCCGTTTATATATATATATATTATTTTTCTATTTCGGTTGCCAGAAAAGGAAATCCGTTAGTGGAAAAATTATAATATCAGCAATGACATAAATTTGTACTCCAATTTCTTTACCTTTATTCAACTTAAATTTGCTGAAAAACTCGGAAAGAGGTTGTTTGAGTGTATGGGAAACATAGTGAGTATTTTTTGGGTATTGTATTTTTTATATGAAAGTCTATTTTTCATAATGTTTAAAAAATAATAATAAACAGTATTATCACAGACAAAAGTAAGAAAATGTGATTAATTGTGTATGATTTCCAGTTAGGGACCACAAATATTGACCTAGTCTACAACAATTGTTAAGCCCAATAATGAAGTGGACTGAAATCAAGAGATGTTAATTAAGGAGAGTGCCATTTTAGTGCCAATTATGTTCATAGACTCTTAACAAAAATCCATAATGACTAGTTGATTCGTTTCAACCATGAAAATGATGACTTACTTTATTCAATTATTCTAGTTTATATTGGAAGCAATGTGGTTGTTAGTTTACTTTCATTTTCTTGTTGCAACACCACCGCTAAAGCATATTTAATCTTCCATTCTAAATTCCCCAACTTTAGTAATTACTCTAAATAAATTATGTCCAGTCTACCTAATTTCTAGTTTTATTAGCCTGTACTTGTGATTATTAGTTGATGTGTAATTACATTTCCAATACTTCCTCTTAAGTGCAACTGGAAGTTTGTTGATCTAAATTAAATTACTTGTATCCAATGGACAAGTGATGCAACTAAAATGCAAGTTGAGTTCCAGCAAAAAACTTGAACTCTTTTGGGCTTTGCATGATTCTAATTAATTAAACGTTAAAAATATAATGTTCTAATATATAATTTGACACTTAAAAATTTATTTGATTTCTCGAATGGATTTCCAATATTTACATGTACAATTTAACAATTCGGGTTTCAATTTTTAAACAAATTAAGACCTGACTTGCTGAAAATCATTTTCAGATAAGGACCAAAGTGAACTTTTTCCTCTTTCTTCCTCTGGTCAGGTACCATTTCAAAATTTTGCCAAACCCAAACTTCATTTTTCAATTCCTATACCGATCGGAACAAATGAGTACATGAATTGAAATATTCATTGAGCCCAATCCAACCATTGTCTTATTTATTCCACCGAACATCCGAAAGGTGGTGAACTGACAGTTGTGAAGTTAAAACTTACGATGAGTATTTCAAGGCTTTCGGATGATGATTCGGTAAAACAAAGTACATATTCTGATTCCTTTTGACGATAGCTTTCTTTTATGCGTTCCTTGCCTTTGATCTATAGTTGGAGACCGGTGGCCATTGGTGGAGAAAGAAAGAGAAATAACGTCAAAAAGTTAAAACTTCTGACGAGTTATTCAAGACTTTTCGACAATAGTTCTGCGAATCTAAGGGTGTATTTGGATTCCCTTGATGAGACCTTTCCGTTGATGTCTTCTTTGTCTTTGTCTATAGCTGGAAAAGAAGATTGAAATGGGTCAGGTTGTTTGACCTGTGGGTATTGCACACTTTTTGATGACTTTTTCATTATCTTTCGGCCACTGGTTTGGAAAAATAAGACTATAGTTAGGTTGCTCTCATCAAGCACTTCAATGTACTCATTTTCTTCAATCAGTGCTGGAATTGAAAAACTAAGTTTGAGTTTGACAAATTTCCAAATGGCAACTGTCCAGAGGAAGAAGGTATAAGTTCACTTTGATCCTTGTATGAAAATATCGTTTGGTCCCTAAACGGTTTTTCAGCGAGCAAAGTGTTAATTGTTTAAAAATTGAAACTTAAGATATTAAATTGTGAACATTCAAATGTTAGAGATCCATTCATATAATCAAATAAAATAAATGTTAAGTTGTCAAATTATAAATTTTTGACCAAAATATGATCACCATTATTAAAAAAAAAAAAAAACTTATAAATGCTAAAGAAAAAAAGTAAATATACTCACATCTCATCTATCTGAATTAAAAATAAGAGGATCTTCAAAATTTTCATGATCTGGGTGGAGATATACAACCCACAAAATTATTATTTGCATCAACCACTTGCGTTTTATAATTTCAAGTTAATTATAATTTTTCAATTAAAAAAACATTATGTAATCATGCAAACCTTGTTTGTATATTTGAGTTAGGGAATATCTTCACTCGTATAGCCATGTTCTTCTCCTATGCATATAGTAAATACACAACTTTTGAGAATATTTGTTAAAATTAGGGACAAATACACTTAGGTCCATATATTTTTTCCTAATTAACCCTTGCATCTAAAAAAAAACTTGCATCCATATCTTTTATATTAATATTTTCTAGTCTTTAACTTATAGTTATGTTAAACACTTAAGTAACTAAATCCATTTTCCTTTAGGTTTATCGGAAAATTTTACAAAATTCTTTTATCAACTTTTAGTGTATTACTAAAAGATTTTTTAAAAATATTGTTTTTTTTTTGTTTTTTTTTCTCTATTTCATAAAATAAAAATTTAAAGTGTAAAATAATTATATTAACAAAAATTTAATTTTGGATAAAATGATTAAAGTGTTTAGCAGAAATCTGATTAGGTTAGGGACACAAAAATAGTTAATATAAAATATAAAAAATGTAAGTGTTAATTATGTAAAAATATACAAATAACTTATGAGTATTTTTTCTTAAAATTATGTGAAATATAATTATTATTTGGTCACAATAAAACATAACAATCAAATAAAAAATTTTGAGAAAATAATTGAGTCTTACTCTGAATTTTTGGAGGACATGAGGATACAGCCCAAACGGATAGGTATCCTCCAAGAACAAGGCTTACAAATTATCTAATGCTTCTTCATTTCTCAATTGGTTACCTCTTCATTTTTCATTTGTATTAATCCATCCATTAAATTATTTATTGTGTTACCTTCATTTCCCTTTTTTCTCTTCTCTATCTCAACTCTAACTATTTCATTGAGCTTCTTCCTACAATACAAAATCAAATATCCAAAGTGTCATTTAAAACATATGTATTTTTACTAATCAGTGGAATTCTATTAGTATCATAAAAGTTTAAAAAGTGCTTATTGATAAACAATACTTTGTTACTTATATAAAAATAGCTTATAAGTTAAAATAAAGCAGACAAACGGATCATATCAACTATTTTTTTAAGTTAAAAACTGTTTAAAAGTAGCTTAGTAAACACTCACTAAATTTTAAAAAACACTTTATTTACATCCTTACAAGTTAAAAATTTCTTATAATGAATTTGATCAACTTATAAGCATAAATAAACACCCATTTAATAATGAATATATAGACTATTATTCTTCTCTAATTCCTTAATTAGAAGAATGTGGTGTAGTTCATATAACCTTGAAAGCATAGTAAATGAAATCATAATTTTATGCCAATTTACTAATTATTCATACACAATTTCACCTAATTTTAGGATAAAATTGGAAAAACATTTCTAAATAGTCTCATCAAGATTAGGTTTTTTAACTCCAAAACTTCGTCCTCCCTATCTATGGACACATTTAAGACATCTAACTCAATTTAATTATGAGATAATTAAGTAAATGATAGAATTTGAATTTAGTGAGGTTATTTTCAAAATCAACTAAATAGTATAATTTTGAAGGTAGTGTATAGTTATAAAAATAATAGGTTATTTTCAAAATCAACTAAGTAGTATAATTTTGAGGGTAGTGTACAGTTATAGGTTATTTTCAAAATCAACTAAGTAGTATAATTTTGAGGGTAGTGTACATTTATAGGTTATTTTCAAAATCAACTAAATAGCATAATTTTAGGGTAGTGTAAAATTATATCCTTCTTGAATAATACAAGCTTTGCCCTTTTGTTTGTATTATTTCAGACTTATCTTTCCTCTTTTACTCAACATTCATGATTGTATCAACGCACGATGATCATAAAGTCTAAATTTATTAAAATTCAAAATGTTTCCATGTAGTAGAGTGAATCAAAGGCCGATCAAGATACTTGAAAATTTCAAAGTTTACTTTTCTTTTGAATTACAGTACATCTTGGATGAATTTGTTGAGCAATTGGTGCTTTTTGTCCACTATTTGGCTTTTATGAAATTTTAATAGAATAATCAGTTTTATATTAAACATTTTGGATTTCATATTCACGACCATAAGTAGCTTCATATTGAAGAGAAAGTTGCAAGCGAGAAGAGAACAACACATCCAGCAACACTGGTAGCTCTGGCGGAGTAGACAGTGGTTTATGACTTCTGTGTGGAGATTTGATCTCCGATTCGAAGATGATGAAGTTATACTTCATATATGTAGATATTGATTTTTATTTTTATTTTTTTTTATATAGTGTATATAAGTATATATACATGGGTATAAATCAGTATGTAAATCGGTATATAAATTAATTTTTACATATCATTAGATTGTAAATCAGTATATAAATTGATTTTTTTTAATGCCCATCAATATGTAAACGATATATAAATTGATTTTTACATACTCATCAAAATGTATATATGTTGGTGTAAATAATTATGTAAATTGATTTTTACATACCCATCAGTATATGAATTAGTGTATAATTAGTTTATATAAGTGTATATATGTGGGTATGTAAATTGATTTTTACATACCAAAATCAGTATGTAAATTAATTTTTACATACTCATCAGATATAAATCAGTATATAAATTGATTTTCTAATTGTTTTGTTGTTCAAGTGATGATTGTGTTGATTTTCTAATAGTTTTGTTGTTCAAGTGATGGTTGTGTTGATTTTCTAATTCTTTTGTTGTTCAAGTGATGGTTGTGTTGATTTTCTAATTGTTTTGTTGTTCTTGGAGGAGAGAGCAACAATGATGACAGTTGGAATTTGTTAAGGAAGAAGATGATGCGCTGTGTATGTACTAGAGGTTCATATGCTAGTACTATGTATACCGTATGTATATACTTAACATATGTACTAATATATGTACTATATGTACCAGCATGTGTATTATATATACTGACATTTGGCTCATATATGCTTGTATATATGACTCATATGTATTGATATTTTATGGTTCACACGTACTTGTATATGTAGTTAAAATATACTGGTATATACGGTTCATATGTATTGATATATGGCTCATATGTACTGGTATTTTATGGTTCACATGTACTTATATATATATGGTTCAAATGTATTGGTATATAAGGTTCATATATGCTAGTATATGTCCAATATGTACCATATAGTACATATAGCTTTTTTTTTCCATTAAATCCAATTTTTTTATTCTGTTCTACCTTCTTAAAAATTAAAATAGAAATTGAGAATAAATAATAAGAGGAAGAATGTAACATCCTTTAACCCTAACTACTACAGTCGAGTTGAGAGGGTTACACTGCATATGCAAACATGTTTTACATGATATCAAAACACATACTAAATATTTTGTTTATTACAACATAGTTTCAATATGCAAAAAAGTCTTTAAGTGTCTAAATATAAATTTCTTGATAAATTACAGTACATGCCAGCTATATATAACTATGCTTCCATTACGCCTTCTGTTGCACACTCTGATTCTACTCTCCTGATAACTCTTAAGTGTCTGTCTTGTCTCTATAACCTACAAGTTTAGAAAACTAAACTCGCTAAGCATTATGCTTAGTGGGTACTTTAACTATTTGATAGTAGTAAAATATAAAACTAAATAACATTTTGTTAAAAAATAATAATTTGGTTAAAAACAGTATAAAAATATACATATGTTCTCAAAATATTTTTCATTTACTAGTTACTGTACTTTATTTTTCGACGGTTTTCTATCCCTACTGACTTACTACTATTATTAATTCATTTCATACTTAATCTTTGTTACTTTATTTCCCGCATTTATCACTCTGTTTTTATATGCTGTTTACAAATTTATTTTATCACATGTCACAATAAAACATGGTCTTCGCTGAAGTCTCACACGATACTATAGCAATATCTTGGTCTTAAATGACTAGTTGTCATCAACTTGGTCTCACACGATATAATGTTTATTCAGAATTTTTTTGTAATTTCTATTTACTATTTACTACTCTCTGTTTACTTTTTGTTTTTGCTCACTTATGATTATTATTTTACTATTCTTATTTCTTTACATTTTATCTACTCCACAAGGTAATTCAGAATACACCAATCCTAAATTAGACCTCATATAAATATATGAGTTAAGTATTTCTTGACGTCAAAATACTAGTTGTCATTGACTTGGTCTCACACACAATAGAACGTGATCTTGGTCTCACAATGACTAATTGTCATGATCTTGACCTCACACAATATTAATATGTGGTCTTGGTCTCAAATGACTAGTTGTAATCTTTTTGGCCTCACAGGATATAATATTTATTCCGCACGCATATAATCAATAACCCAGCTGAAGCCATTAAGACAGTACTACCGGTAGGATGACATGTCAAACCCTCATTCAGACTGGAATCACTTTTTACCAAGTAGAGCATATACATTTAATATAAGAGTTAATAAATTTTCATATATATTCTTGTATATACTACATATGCTTAATGTAAATACATATACATATCATTTATACTTTTGTATATATATCACATATGCTTTCATATATACCACATATATTTCCATATAAACTTGCATATATTTTTTTTTTAACTCTAATTCATATTTTTACCTAGTATTTTCTAAGTTTGAATACAATTTGTAAGCTTGTCAAAAATGACCATATGAATAATGAAAGACCAAATGAATTAGTATTTTACCAAATGAATAATATCTTACTGATTTTGTGTGACACCCCGAACCCAAACCCTACGTCAAACCGACGTCATTTCATGCATTTTATGCATTTTCATTAAAATGTATCATGATTTAATATGATTAATGAGTTAATTATGGATTATATGAATTATATTTGATGATAAATGATTTAAATAAGAGAAAAAAGTTGAGTTATATGCTCGTTTGCCGTCGAAAGGCATAAACGGAGCTAATTAGGGTTTTCGAACCCGCGCGATCGAAAAATGCCGAAATCGCGTAAAATATAAACCTTTTGACTTGGATATGTTTTGATATGTTTTTGAATATGTTTTAAAGAGTTTTGGAACCCTAATTATGCGACGACGTCGTACGGTTTCGGTTCCGCGAAAAACATCGAGCTTCGGAGTCGGTTTAGGGAACCGACCAAACGACGACTCGTTTTTGGATCCCAATTTTGACGAAACTTTAACCATATGTTATAATATTTGTTTTGACCTTAAAATCATACTGAAATCCAGTTTAGAAGGTGTGTTTTGGCAAAAATATAAAGTGGGATTTTGGTGAATTCTTAAGGAAACTCTAGGTTAAGGGTTTGGTTAAGTTAAGTGGAAAATAAGGTATTTGTAGCTAATTAACAAGCTGGAGGTGGAAAGCTCACCTTCTGGATGTGAGAGCATGATGTATAGGATTAGTTTGAGGGTTTGAACGTGGCCATTTGATTAGAAAACAGAAGCAAACAGAAGGAAACTCAAATTAAGGCAGAAACAAGAGAAAGAAAAGAAAGAAGAAAACCAGGAGAGAAAAGAAAGAAAACAGCCAAAGCACCCACTGAGTTGTGTTCCTTAGAGACTAGAGAGGTTGAGGAAAGGGTTAGAAGTGAGAGAAGGCCGTCGGGTTGGCCGGAAAAGTGAGGGAACAGACGGTTATCGAAAACAGGGGATAACCGAGAATAATTGGGAAAAAGAAGGAAGAGAGAGAAAAATAACGTGTATGAGGGACTGAAATCTATTGGGAAGGGTTGTAGGAGACTTATGTTAAAGTTTTAGGTCGGGTTTAGGCCGGGAAATTGGGTAGGGAGGTCGAATTTGGCCGGAGAAAGTTGACGGGAAAACAGGGGAAGCTGCTGGAAAACTTCTGCCCGTAGGTGTAGAAGAAGGTCCAAAACAACACCTTAGGCGTGCGCTTTGGGACCAGCCGCAGGCGCGCGGGTGAGCTGCTGTGAGGGAATCAAAACGCACGCAGTTTCTGCATTTTGATCTCGGCGGGGCGCGCGGATGAAATGCACAGAAGGCTGCGTTTTGAGGAAAATAGCTGTTCTGGTGCCTGGATTTCGGTATAACATTGTTTTAACCCCTGAACTTAAATTATTTATACATTTAAGTCCTTCAGATTGATTTTTGCATAGTTTTCAATTTAATCCAGTAAATTTAAATTATGGAAATTATGATTTAACTCCTATTGTTTCTAGAATTATGCAAACTGGCCCTTCTGGGCAGAATTTGATATTTTTGGCAAATTGCATTTTGGTCCCTCAACTTTTAATAATTGCACTTTTGACCCGGAAAGTTTTATAAATTATGTTTTAGCCCTTCTAGCCTAATTTTGACGTCCTGAATTCGTTTTTGACATCAGAAATTTATTTTGAAATCGTTTTAAGGATGAAAATTCAGATTTAAAGTGTTTAGCTAAAGAATTTAAATATGAAATTGGATTTAATTACTTATATGGTTCATTTAAACTTAGAATTGGTTTTAATAATTATAATTACTCTTAATTATAATTATTATATGGAAAATTGAGATTTATTATATGATTAATTATGTTATAAAATAAGTTTGAATTTGGAATTTTGTGATTTATTTCTAATTAAAGATAACACAAAGATTAAATATGAAATCATGCATCATAACATATGTGGATTTCCGAATTGATTATTTGAACATCATTGTTATGTTATGCATTATAGGCGCATTAAGTTCTCGAGTGGCACGGGGTAAGGAACCCGAGGGCCACCCGAGCACACAACAGTGAGGTAAATGCTAAGACACTTACTTATATGTGTTTGATATGAATTCCGTGTTATTGTCAAGCATGTTATATAGTGATATAAAGATCGGAGTTGAGATCCGAACACCTATGAGGTATGATTTATTATTATATGATTTTTGATATATTGTTTGGACCGGTACTGAAGCCCGGTCAATTGGTTATATGTGATATATGAATTGTCATGTTTGTGGTTCCTGAGTCGGTACTGAAATCCAACCAGTTGAGTTATATGATCTGGATTAAGTGACATATGTTATACCATGTTATTACTACCGGTAATGCAATCCGGTTATGTGATTATGTGATTATATGATCTGATCTGAATGATATATGTTATATCATGTTATTGTTACCAGTAATGGAACCTGGTTATATGATTATTACAAGTATAAGACTATGTAAGCATGACAATATGATATATATGATTTACAAGCATATGTTCACAGAACTTAAATAAGGCGATTGTGATTATCGTTACCAATGTTGCAGATTTCACGTTTGAGAAACTACGGTTTCCTCTATGATTTGACGAAAAGGCCTACTGGGCTAATATGTTATAGAAAGACCTACGGGTCCTATACAATGCAGAATGATCTGATGTATACTGCATATTAAAGGTTGATCTGCAGATCCCTTTATGATCGACGATGTTTTTCCGGTCTTACAGGTTGCTGGCCAGCTATGGATATTGCTATGCTGTGAAATTCCCGAGGTAACATGTGGTCGATAAATCACAACCAATGAATAAGAAATGACATGTCATTATGCATTGGATATTATAGCTTGTTATATAAATGTTATAA